>OX940801.1:52479430-52786930 GCA_954870605.1 Acer campestre | reverse complement strand
CGAAAATTCGTATATTTCATTGTAAAATTGTGATTTAATCAAAAAAATAATACCAAAAACTCGTTAAAATAATTTTTTATACCTATTCATAAAGTTTGAGGAAGGTAAAAGCTTTTTAGCTTTTGACAAGACACAAATATTTGCAACGGTTTGTTAGGTAAATTGGACTGAAAACTGAAAATTAGTATATTTCATTGTAAAATTGCGATTTAATCCATTTTTTTACAAGAACTCCATAAAATAATTTATTGTACATATTTATAAAGTTTGGGGAAATAAAATCTTTTTAGCTTTTGACAAGACACAAATGTTTACAACTGTTAGTTAGGGAAATTGGACTAAAAATAGAAAATTCGTATATTTCATCGCTATGAATGTTTGCTTGCCTGCGTGCATGCGTGCTTGCTTGCTTGCATGTGTGCTTTCTTGTTGCTTGTGTGTCATTCGTTCTTGTGTTTGTGCTTATTTTTATTTGGTGCGTGCGTGCGTGTTTGTTTTTATTGTGTGTGTTTGTGTTTATTTTTATTTATCGTGTGTTTGTGTGTGCTTACTTGCGTGCATGTGTTTGTGTGTTTGCTTGCTTGCTTGTGCGCATGCGTGCATCTGTGTTTTATTATGGGTGTGTTTATTTTTATTTATTTTGTGCGTGTGTTTGTGTTTATTTTTATTTAGTGTGTGTTTGTGTTGAACCGGGAGTCTCGTGTGGAAGGGCTCTTGTTCAACGGATCAAACATACGTCGAGGATAACAAGTTGATAACTCCTATGGGTAACTTTCCTTTACTTTATTTTGTAAAAATTATTTTTTAACTATTTATAATATAGCAGGAGCGGGGAGCGAGAGTGTGCGGGAGTTGCAAGAGCCAAGGTTAGTAAGAAAAATTTGATCGAAAAATTACGAGACGCATATTTCATTACACAATGCGCTTTTGTCCAAAAATTTTCCATGGAACCTCTAAAAATGGTCTATTCTTCCTACGTTAAAAATTCTAGGTAATTTTAAAACCTTTACAAATTATGCATTTTAATGCAAGTTGGTAAGGTAAATTTAACCGAAAATTGGCATGGCGCATTTTTCATTACGTAATGAGCTTTTCCATGGAACTACTTAAAATGTTGTATGCTTCCTACGTTATAAATTCAAGGTAATTTTAATTTTTTTTACAAATTGTGTATTTTTATGTAAGTTGGTAAGGTAAATTTGACCGAAAAATTACAATGCACATATTTCATTACGTAATACGCTTTTATCCGAATTTTTTCCATGGAACTACTTAAAATGGTGTTTCTTCCTATATTATAAATTCTAGGAAATTTTAAAATTTTGACAAATTATGCATTTTTTTACAGGTTAAGAAGAGAAATTTGACCAAAATAATACGAGACACATATTTCATTATGTATTGCGCTTTTGTCCTAATTTTTTTCTATGAAACTAATTAAAATGATGTATTCTTCCCATGTTAAAAATTCTAGGTAATAATTTATGCAAATTATAAATTTTTATAGAAGCTAGTAAGGGTAATTTGACCGAAAAAATACGAGGCGTATATTTCATTACATAATGCACTTTTGTCCTATTTTTTTCCATGGAACTAATTAAAATGGTGCATTCTTCCTCTGTTAAAAATTGAGGGAAATTTAAAATTGTTGCAAATTAACCATTTTTATAGAGGTTAGTAAGGGTAATTTGACCGAAAAATTACGAGGCGCATATTTCATTACGTAATGCGCTTTTGTCCAAATTTTTTCCATGGAACCTCTTAAAAGAGTGTATTCTTCCTATGTTAAAAATTATAGGTAATTTTAAAATTTTTGCAAATTATGCATTTTTATAGAGGTTAAGTAAAGGAAATTTAACCAACACAAAACGAGGCGCATATTTCACTACGTAATCCTCTTTTGTCCTAAATTTTTTCCCTGGAACCTCTTAAAATTGTGTATTCTTCTTATGTTAAAAATTCTAGGTAATTTTAAAATTCCTACAAATTATGCATTTATATATAGTTTAGTAACGGAAATTTGATCGAAAAATTACGAGGCGCATATTTCATGATGTAGTTTACTTTTGTCCTAATTTTTTCCTTGGAACCACTTAAAATGGTGTATTCTACCTATGTTAAAAATTCTAGGTAATTTTAAAATTTTTGCAACTTATACATCTTTATAGAGGTTGGTAAGGGAAATTTGATCAAAACAATACGAGGCACATATTTCATTACGTATTACGCTTTTGCTCTAATTTTTTCCATGAAATTAATTAAAATGTTGTGTTCTTTCAATGTTAAAAATTCTAGGTAATTTTAAAGTTTTTGCAAATTATGCATTTTTATGGATGTTTGTAAGGGAAATTTTACCGAAACAATGCGAGGCACATATTTCATTACTTAATGCGCTTTTGTCCTAATTTTTTCCTTGGAACCTCTTAAAATAGTGTATTCTTCCTATGTTAAAAATTCTAGGTAATTTTAAATTTTTTTTGCAAATTTTGCATTTTTTAAAGAGGTTTAAAAGGGAAATTTGAACGAAACAAAACGAGACACAAGTTTCATTACGTGATGCGCTTTTGTCCCATGTTTTTCCATGGAAAAAATTAAAATAGTGTATTCTTCCTATGTTAAAAATTCTAGGAAATTTTAAATTTTTTGCAAATTATGCTTTTTTATTTTCCATGGAACCTCTTAAAATGGTGTATTCTTCCTATGTTAAAAATTCTAGGTAATTTTAAATTTTTTGCAAATTATCTTTTTCATTTTCCATGGAACCTCTTAAAATGGTGTATTCTTCCTATATTAAAAATTCTAGGTAATTTTAAAATTTTGCAAATTATGCACTTTTATAGAGATTAGTAAGGGAAATTTGACTGAAACAATACGAGGCACATATTTCATTCTGTAATACGCTTTGTCCCAAGTTTTTCCATGGAACTAACTAAAATAGTGTATTCTTCCTATATTAAAAATTCTAGGTAATTTTAAAATTTTTACAAATTATGCATTTTTATAGAGGTTAGTAAGGGAAATTTAACCGAAACAATACGAGACTCGTATTTCCTTACGTAAAGCGCTTTTGTCCTAATTTTTTCCATGGAACCCCTTAAAATGGTGCATTCTCACAATGTTAAAAATTCTAGGTAATTTTAAAGATTTTGCAAATTATGCATTTTTATAGAGGTTAGTAAAGGAAATTTGATCGAAAAATTATGAGGCGCATATTTCATGACGTAACGCGCTTTTGTCCCAGATTTTTCAGTGGAACTAATTAAAATAGTGTATTCTTCCTAAGTTAAAAATTCTAGGTAATTTTAAAATTTTTACAAATTATGCGTTTTTATAGATGTTAGTAAGGGAAATTTGATCGAAACAATACGAGACTTGTATTTCGTTACGTAATGCGCTTTTGTCCTAATGTTTTCCATGGAACCTCTTAAAATGGTGTATTCCTCCTATTTTAAAAATTCTAGGTAATTTTAAATTTTTTGCAAATTATGAATTTTTATAGAGGTTAGTAAGAAAAATTTGATCGAAAAATTACGAGACGCATATTTCATTACACAATGCGCTTTTGTCCAAAATTTTTCCATGGAACCTCTAAAAATGGTCTATTCTTCCTACGTTAAAAATTCTAGGTAATTTTAAAACCTTTACAAATTAGGCATTTCTATAGAGGTTAGTCTAGGAAATTTGACCTATACATTACGACGTGCATATTTCATTACGTAATGCGCTATTATCCTAATTTTTTGCATGGAACTACTTAAATTGGTGTTTTTTTTTTTTTTTTGCTTTGTTATAAAATTTCTAGTAATTTTAAAAATTTTGCAAATTATGCATTTTTATATAGTAAGGGAAATTTGACCGAAACAATACAAGACTCATTTTTATTACGTAAAGCGCTTTTGTCCTAATTTTTTCCATGGAACCTCTTGAAATTGTGTATTCTTACTATGTTAAAAATTCAAAGTAATTTTAAATTTTTTGCAAATTATGCAATTTTATAGAGGGAAATTTGACCAAAACAATACGAGGCGCATATTTCATTACGTAATGCGCTTTTGTTCTAATTTTTTCCATAGAACGGCTTAAAATTGTGCATTCTTCCTATGTTAAAAATTCAAGGTAATTTTAAAATTTTTGCATAGTATGTATTTTTATAGAGGTTAGTAAGGGAAATTTGACCAAAACAATACGGGGCACATATTTCATCACGTAATGCACTTTTGTCCTTTTTTCTTTTTCTTTTTTTACTGGAACCTCTTAAAATGGTGTATTCTTTCTTGGTTGAAAATTCTAGGTAATTTTAACTTTTTTGCAATTTATGCATTTTTATAAAGGTTAGTAAGGGAAATTTGACCAAAGCAATAAGAGGCGCATATTTCATTACGTATTACACTTTTGTTCTATTTTTTTCCATGGAACTAATTAAAATGGTATATTTGTGTAAGGATTCTCATATTGATTGGCTTATTTCGTAGACAAACCACAAGTAGGGGTTTGATTTGTAAGGGTAGTTTTAGGTGTTAAAGGATCAAGCTTAATGCCCTCAAAACCTCAAGGTGACAAGCACGCTAAAGGTATATCTCTTGTGCTTAGTTTTTCATTGAAGAGATTTAGTAGCACACACTCAATTTGCATATTTTAATATGTGTGCATTCTCTTCACATGTCACTTTCACACATGCACTTTTATGTATTGTATCTTGTTGTGTGTTTGTGCCTTGTAATTCATTTTCCGTAGATGTTCGGAAATGTCTGCGCTTGCACATAAGTGTGCTTGGTTTTGCGTGAAGACCGCTCTTGGTGATTGCCTTGGCTTTCTCCTTAGATTCACCAATTTTGGTGAATCAGCGGTTAGATCAGTGGCCCTGGCCCTGGCCCTGGCCGCCAAATGAAACAGCCGTTTTGGACCAGAGGTCTCTGGTCTGATTCTGCGGTTAGATCGGCGGTCTTGCCGCTGATTTGAAACCGTCGTTCATACCTGATGCATTTATTATTCTCGGGTTTTGTTCTGCAGTTTACTCGGCGGTTTTAAAACAGCCGAATGAAACCGCCGTTTTATCCCCTGTTCTCTCGGGACGAATTAGACTGTCATAATCGGCGGCCTGGCCGCCGAATGAAACCACCGATCGTGCGTTTTCAGGGGTAAACTTGTCTATTCACATGCCCTGTTTTTGATGCATAAAAATATCATGCTTTCTCTTTTCTCTGAGTGAGTTCTTTGACTCCTTAGAACCCTAAAGCAAAAAGAGAAATACTTTAGAGAAAAATCATCAAGAACTCACCTTTAAACACTCAAAGCTTTTCATTTGATTCATCAAGTTCATCTAGGATCATTCTTGCATAGCTTTGCATCATCACAACTTGTTTGGTAAGATTTTGACTAACTTCATCTAATTTTAGTTTCTTTCTTATCAAGAAATCTCTTTACTTACTTGTATGTTTTATGTTCACATGCTAAATACAAGTTAGAGATTGTTTGTGATAAATATGATTGAGTGTTGTATTGTGATAGCTATCTAGGGTTTGTTTATTCTTGAATAGCTAAGCTTTATGATATGTCATTTAGCTTTTGATATCTAGGATTGATTTCATTGATATATCATCATCCTAGATAAGCATATAGGGTTGCCTTGCTCTTATTGAGTATTCATATATTCACATAGGCTTGTTATCTTTTCTTTGAGAAGTAAGACTTATGTAGCTTCCGGGATTAGGTTGCATAAACCACAAGCAATTGGACTAGGTTCACTCATACCAGGATTAGGTAGGTGTGTGATTACTTCCGGGATTAGGTTGTAATCTTTCTCACATTTAGTGGATTCGAGGTTCGAGTGTGGCTCACTTAATAGCCCGTGGTTTTTCCAGTAAGGGTTTCCACGTAAATATCAAGTGTCTTTTAATATTCCGCACCATATTACACTTGCTATTTTATATTGACTAGTAAAGGGTATTTTCGTAATCTTGCCTATTAACGAAAATTGGGTAAAATCGGATAAAATCTATTCACCCCCCCCCCCCCCCCCCTCTAGATTAATATTGAACACACCGTAATTTGTTTCAATTGGTATCAGAGCGGGTTCCTAGACGTACTTAGGTGATCCTTGCTCATTTTGGTGTGTTTTGCATTTGTGTGATCTTTGTTCATTCATACATTTTGCATTCATCTCATTTCATTCATATAGAAAATGAGTGGAAACGGTGGCACCAATGAGGGTGCTTCTAGCACACATCCCCCACTTCTCACCGGATTAAATTACTCCTCATGGAAAGAGAAGATGGAATCCAATATATGTCAAATTCATGACCGTGCGTGGATGGCGGTTGAAGATGGATATGATCTTCCCATGATGACTCCCACGGGTGGAGGAGAAGAAGTTTTGAAGCCTAAGGCATAATGGAGTGCACAAGATTTTGAGGCTTCAAAATGGAATAGGAAGGCAATGCATGCCATCCTATGTGTATTGGATGAGAATCAATACAAGTTGATTCAAAATACTAGGATTGCTAAGGAGGCATGGACAATCCTAGAAGTTGCACATGAGGGAACCGAAGTTGTGAAGGACTCCAAGCTCCAAGTTCTCCAAACTCAATTTGAGATACTCAAGATGGAGGAGAATGAGTGCTTCAACGACTTCGAGATCAAGTTGATGGACATATTCAACCAAAGTCATCAACTTGGTGATCCCTATTCGGATAGGAGGATCAAACAAAAGATTATGAGATCCATACCCGATAGGTTTGAGTCTAAGGTGACGGCTTTAGAAAAAAATAGTGGATATAAGGATATGAAGCTGAGCGAGGTCATTGGAAGACTTCTCACCTATGAGTCTAGGAAGGCTCCTAGCTCTACTCCTCCTAAAAAGCAAAAGGGAATTGCTTTGAAAGCATCTAAGGATGAAAAGGAGGTGAAGAATGACTCGGATGAAGACATGGCCTTATTTGTGAAAAGATTCAATAAGGTTATGAAGTTTGGGAAGAAGGGATTTGGTATGAGAGGCCAAGACTTGAAGAAAAATGGTCCCTTTAAGAAGTTTGAGCCAAGGCAAGAGAAGACCGAAAGGAAAGGGGTCCGTTGCTTTGAGTGTGGCGGGATTGGTCACTTTGCTCCCGAATGTGCAAATCACAAGGAAAAGAAGAAGGGAAAAGTGATGGCCGCCACTTGGAGTGAAAGTAGTGATGACTCCAATGAAGAAGATGAGTCTTCGGATGATGAAGACATCATGGCTAACTTCCTAGCTTTTGCCTCCTCTCACAAGAGCAAAAGTGGTAGTGAAAAAGAGGAAGAGAGTCAAAGGGAAAGTGACTCTAGTGAAGATGACTCCGATTCTAACTCCACAAATGGATATGTGGAGAAAGAGGTGTTAGTTGAATATCTTAAGGAGTTTAGAGGCTTAGAGATGAAAACCACTAAGAAGATCAAGATGTTGAGAGAAGAAAATTTTGAGCTTTCATCTCACAATGACCACTTAAGTGAAGAAGTGGAAAGACTTAAAAAGAGAGAAGATAAGCTAAGAGATGAGTTAGCTTTATCTAGAAGGAATGAAGAAGGTTTGAAGAGGGAGCTTGATGAAGCTAAGAAGTCACTTACTAGGATGGACTCTAGCACCAAAAAGTTAGACCACATGCTTGGTGTTGGAAATAGTCCATGTCACAAGAGAGATCTTGGGTTTGAAGATAGTCAAGAGACCTCCTCCTCTAAGAAGACCGTGTTTGTTAAGGGCTTGGGCAACATAGAAGCTTCACCAGTGCACACTCCTAGGAAGAAGATAGATCTAGGACAATGTTCTAAAATTGCACAAGTGAAGGTGGTGTCAAGAAGGCAACCTCAAGCCAACATTCCTCATCATTTGCCTCAAAAAGGGAAGAAGGCAATCATGCAAGTCCAACATTGGAAGCAAGATAGACCAGTTCAACAAAGGAGATGGATTGAACCCACTCAACCACAAAGACAAGGAAAGTCTCCCATGAATGCACAAGGCAATGGTATGATTTCTCATTTCATTCCAATTTGTCATTTTTGTGATTTTAATGGTCACATTCAACCAAATTGCTTTCGATATATAAAAATGTGTATAACTCGAAGCATGATTGAAAAGAGAAAGAATAGAGCCAAGATGCATGTTCCTAGGAATAATAATATTAATTTGCATGATCCTAGGATTACTAGAGCCCATGTACCAAAGACCATTAAGAAAGAAAATGTTGTTCTTAAGTGGGTTAGAAAGAATGAAAATGTTTGTCATGTTGCTCAAATTGCCTTAAAGGCTAATTCTTCTAACATGTGGTACTTGGATAGTGGGTGCTCTAGGCACATGATGAGAAACAAGAGTTTCTTCGAGATTCTTGTTATGGAGGAAGGAGAAAATGTCACCTTTGGTGATGGATCCAAAAAGAAAGTCATAGGGAAAGAAACCATTTCCGTTCCCAGATTACCCTCATTATCCAATGCTTTATTTGTTGATGGCTTGAAAGCCAATTTGATTAGCATTTCTCATCTTAGTGATGAAGGATATTCCGTCTTGTTTAGCAAAGATAATTGTTCTATCCTAAAGCCCGATGAACAAACCTTATTGAAAGGTATGAGATCTAGCGACAATTGTTATTGTCTTGAAGCTAGAATAGTCTCAAACAATGTGTCCAAGAATGAGCAAATTGAGTTGTGGCATGAAAGACTTGGCCACATGAACTTTCGGGATCTACGGACCCTTGGAAAGTTTGAATGTGTGCGTGGCCTCCCTAAGCTTGGGAAGAAAGCCAATGGTGTTTGTGGACCTTGTCAACAAGGAAAACAAACTAAAGGCATGCACAAAAAGGACAAGTATCACTCCACCAAGGAGCCCCTAGAGCTTCTCCACATGGATCTTATGGGTCCTATGCAAACCGAGAGCTTAGGTGGAAAGAGATACATTTTTGTTTGTGTAGATGATTTCTCTAGGTTCACATGGACATATTTTCTTAGAGAAAAATCCGAAACTTTTGATAAGTTTAAAATGCTTTGTACTACACTTCAAAATGAAATGAATTCTAACATTAAAAGCATAAAACGGATTAGAAGTGATCATGGGAGGGAATTTGAGAATGCTTCATTTGAAACCTATTGTGATAGTATAGGTATCTCCCATGAGTTTTCGGCTCCTAGGACACCTCAACAAAATGGAGTTGTTGAGAGGAAAAATAGGGTCCTTCAAGAGATGGTCAGTGTGATGTTGCTTAGCAACAATATGCCTAGGAATCTATGGGCCGAAGCCGTCAACACGGCTTGCTATATAGGAAATAGAGTTTTCCTAAGGCCCGGTACTAGGAATACCTCCTATGAGTTATGGAAAGGTAAAAGGCCAAATGTTAGCTACTTTCACACATTTGGAAGCAAATGCTACATTTTAAATGACCGAGATCAACTTGGCAAATTTGATGTCAAGAGTGATGAGGGTATCTTTATTGGCTATGCCTTAAATAGTAGAGCATATAGATTTTTTAATTTGAAGACTCGAAGCGTTATGGAATCATCTAATGTTGTATTTGATGATGAAAGGCTCAAAACTATTGACCATGAGGAGGAGATTACTAGAGTTGATGACTCTCCTTTGGAGAAGGTTGTGGTGACTCCTAATGTTGAGACATCTAACCTAGATAAAGAGGTCACTCAACCTCTTGATAGAGTTCCTCTCTTGGACTCTAATGAACCCGCTCCATGGGTTAGAAGACTCCATAACAAAGATGATGTTATTGGAGATGTGAATGAGGGTGTTAGGACTAGAAGGCAAATAGCTAATCTTATTAGCTTTACTTGCTACACCTCTCAAATAGAACCCAAAAAGATTGATGAAGCTCTCAATGATAAGTTTTAGGTTCTTGCCATGCAAGAAGAGCTAAACCAATTCGAAAGGAATGAGGTTTGGACTCTAGTTCCTACGCCTAAGACCACTAATGTCATAGGCACAAAATGGATATATAGGAACAAATCCGATGAGGATGGCAACATAGTGCGAAACAAGGCAAGACTTGTTTCACAAGGGTACTCTCAAATTGAGGGTATCGACTTTGAGGAGACTTTTGCTCCTATTGCCTGTTTAGAGTCCATTAGGCTTCTCTTGTCCATCTCTTGTGTGCACAAGTTCAAATTGCACCAAATGGACGTAAAGAGTGCCTTCCTCAATGGCTTCTTGCAAGAGGAAGTGTTTGTTGAGCAACCCAAGGGGTTTGTGGATGCACACCACCCCAACCATGTCTATCACCTCAAGAAGGCTCTTTATGGGTTGAAACAAGCACTGAGGGCTTGGTATGAGTGCCTCACTCAATTCTTTGTCAACAATGACTACACAAGAGGTAGTGTTAACAAGACACTATTCATCAAGAGAGACAATGATGAGCTTTTATAGCTCAAATATATGTTGATGATATAGTGTTTGGTTCCACCAACAACACCAAGGTTCAACAATTTGTTGATGTTATGTCACATGAATTTGAGATGAGTCTTGTTGGTGAGCTTAGTTACTTCCTAGGTTTGCAAATTAGGCAATTAAATGATGGGATCTTTATATCCCAAGCCAAATATGCTAAAAACCTTGTGAAGAAGTTTGGTCTTGAAAAGGCCAAACATTGTGATACACCCATGAGTACCACTTTGAAACTTAGCAAGGATGCTAGTGGTAAAAGTGCTGAACAAACACTATATAGGGGCATGATAGGAAGCTTGCTTTATTTGACCGCAAGTAGGCCCGATATATCCTTTAGTGTGGGTGTGTGTGCTAGGTACCAATCCGATCCCAAGGAGTCTCATCTCTCTTCCGTCAAGAGAATCATTCGATATGTGAATGGGACTTCTAACTATGGGATTTGGTACTCGTTTGACACTAATGCTAGTCTTGTAGGCTTTAGTGATGCGGATTGGGCGGGAAATTGTGATGATAGGAAAAGCACATCGGGCGGTTGCTTTTTCCTTGGAAACAATCTTGTTTCTTGGTTTTGCAAGAAGCAAAACTCAATTTCCTTGTCCACGGCGGAGGCCGAATACATAGCCGCGGGTAGGGACGGCAAAAATCCCCGACCCGCCCCAAACCCGTGGGGCCCCGGTCCGTTTGGGTCGGGTTTGGGGTAGTAAAAACGGGTAACGGGGCGGGTTTGGGGCACATTTTTTGACCTGGCCGGGTTACCGGGTCGGGTATGGGGCGGTCCCTTTTGACCCGACCCGCCCCGTTTGACCCGGAATATATATATTTTAAAATATATATTTTTTAAATATAAAAAGAAAAGAAAGAAGGAAATCCTATGTTAGTCGAAAAGAAAACAATTTGAAAGAAATAAAGTGATATATATATATATTTCGAGTTTAAACCCAAGAAGACAATATATATATTTAGATATAAACTCGAGATATATATATATATTTTTTCAATATATGCTTGTTTTCAAGAAGACAAATTGATGGTGAAAATATTGGATGGATTTTGTTATTGAAATTTTTTAAGTTTAAACTATTTTGGTGAAGATGTTGAATGGATTTTATTGATACCAAAAATGTTGTATGTATTTTATATTTTTGTTCAAGTCATTTTGGGATTTGTATTTTATACTTTACGGATGAATTTAATATTCATTAAACTTAGTTATCGTGCTATATTAAATTTAAATTTACGTAAATGAATCGGGTCATTCGGGTCGGGTTTGGGGCACCCTTGACCCAAACGGGTCGGGTTTGGGGCGGAAATTGAAAACCCTTTTGGGTCACGGGTCGGGTTTGGGGCAACCGTTGAAAACCGGGTTTCGGGTTTGGGGCGGCCTTGACCCACCCCGACCCGCCCCATTGCCATCCCTAGCCGCGGGGAGTGAATGCACACAACTCCTATGGATGAAGCAAATGCTAGTAGACTACGGATTTAACCAAGGTACACTCACTCTTTTTTGTGATAACATGAGTGCCATTAATATTTCCAAGAATCCGGTTCAACACTCTAGAACTAAGCATATTGACACCCGTCATCATTTCATTAGAGAACTAGTTGAAAATAAATGCATTATACTTGAGCATGTAGGTACAAATGATCAACTAGCGAACTTGTTTACAAAACCTCTAGATGCTACTCGATTTAAAACTCTTAGTAGATCTATTGGGATATGTCTTGTGGAGTGATGAGTTTTTTGTGATTGACCCCATAAAGGGAACTCAAGCAAAGAGAGCTTTTTGTATACTTGATGCATGCAAAATATTTGAAAGATCTTGTGCTTCTCTTTTAATTGCTTGAAGTAAGCTTGGTTGGACATATGTATATATGATGTAATGTACTTTTGTCCTAATTTTTTCCATGGAACCACTTAAGATGGTGTATTCTTCCTATGTTAAAAATTCTAGGTAATTTTAAAACCTTTACAAATTAGGCATTTCTATAGAGGTTAGTCTAGGAAATTTGACCTATACATTACGACGCGCATATTTCATTACGTAATGCACTTTTATCCTAATTTTTTCCATGGAACTACTTAAATTGGTGTTTTTTTTTTCCTATGTTATAAAATTTCTAGTAATTTTAAAAATTTTGCAAATTATGCATTTTTATATAGTAAGGGAAATTTGACCGAAACAATACGAGACTCATTTTTATTACGTAAAGCGCTTTTGTTCTAATTTTTTCCATGGAACCGCTTAAAATTGTGCATTCTTCCTATGTTAAAAATTCAAGGTAATTTTAAAATTTTTGCAAAGTATGTATTTTTATAGAGGTTAGTAAGGGAAATTTGACCAAAACAATACGGGGCACATATTTCATCACGTAATGCACTTTTGTCCTTTTTTTTTTCTTTTTTTTTTGCTGGAACCTCTTAAAATGGTGTATTCTTTCTTGGTTGAAAATTCTAGGTAATTTTAAAGTTTTTGCAAATTACGAATTTTTGTAGAGGTTTGTAAGGGAAATTCGACCGAAACAATACGAGACACATTTCATTACGTAATGCGCTTTTGTCCCAATTTTATTCCATGGAACTAATTAAAATAGTGTATTCTTCTTATGTTAAAATAATGTAAGGGAAATTGGACCGAAACAATATGAGACTCATATTAAATTACATATTGCGTTTTTATTCTAATTTTTTAAATGGAACTATTTAAAATTGTGTATTCTTAATATATTATAAATTCTTGGCAATTTTAAAATTTTAAAAAATTTTGCATTTATATAGAGGTTAGTAAGAGAAATTTGACCGAATAAATACGCGACGCATATTTCATTACGTAATGCGCTTTTGTCCTAATGTTTTCCATGGAACCTCTTAAAATGGTGTATTCCTCCTATGTTAAAAATACTAAGTAATTTTAAATTTTCTACAAATTATGAATTTTTATAGAGGTTTGTAAGCTAAATTTGACTGAAAAAATACGAGGTGCATATTTCATTACGTAATCCACTTTTGGCCTAATTTTTTCCCTAGAACCTCTTAAAATGGTGTATTCTTCCTATGTTATAAATTCTAGGTAATTTAAATTTTCTGCAAATTATGCATTTTAATAGAGATTAGTAAGGGAAATTTGACCGAAAAAATACGAGGCGCATAATTCATTACGTATTGCGCTTTTGTCCTTTATTTTTCCTTGGAATCTCTTAAAATGGTGTACTCTTCCTATGTTAAGAATACTTGGTAATTTTAATTTTTTAAAAAATTATGCATTTTTATAGAGATTAGTAAGAAAAAATTTACCGAAAAAAATACGAGGTGCATATTTCCTTATGTAATGCTTTGTTGTCCTAATTTTTTCTTGGAACCTCTTACAATGGTGTATTCTTCCTATGTTAAAAATTCTAGTTAATTTAATTTTTATTTTGTAAATTAGGCATTTTTATAGAGTTTAGTAAGGGAAATTTGACCAAAACAATATGACGCACATATATCATTACGTATTGCGCTTTTGTTCAATTTTTTTTCATGGAACTATTTAAAATGGTGTTTTCTTCCTATGTTAAAAATTCTAGGTAATTTTAAAGTTTTTGCAAATTATGCATTTTTATAGAGGTCAGTAAGGGAAATTTGATCGAAAAATTACGAGGCGCATATCTCATTACGTAATCCGCTTTTGTCCTAATTTTTTCTATGGAACCTCTTAAAATGGTGTATTCTTCCTATGTTATACATTCTAGGTAATTTTAAAAAATTTACAAATTATACATTTTTATAGAGCTTAGTTGGGGAAATTTGACTGAAACAATACAAGACGCATATTTCATTATGTAAACGCTTTTGTCCTAATTTTTTCTGAAACAAATTATGGTGTGTTCAATATTAATCTAGAGGGGGGGTGAATAGATTTTACCCAATTTTACCAAATTTTCGTTAATGGTCAAGATTACGAAAATACCCTCCACTAGTCAAAATACAATAGCAAGTGTAATATGGTGCGGAAATTAAAAGACACTTGATATTTACGTGGAAACCCTCACGGGAAAAACCACGGGCTATGTAAGTGAGCCACACTTGAACCTCGAATCCACTAAATGTGTAAAACGATTACAACCTAATCCCGGAAGTAATCACACACCTACCTAATCCCGGTATAAGTGAACCTAGTCCCAATGCTTGTGATTTATGCAACATAATCCCGGAAGCAACACAAGACTTAGTTCTCAATGAGGAGAAAACAACCTAAGTGAATATATGAAATACTCAAAATGCAACAAGAGCAAGGCAACTCTATATGCTTACCTAGAATGATGATATATCAATGAAATCAATCCTAGATATCAAAAGCTAAATGACATATCATAAAGCTTAGCTAGATGTTATCAATCACAAAACAATCCTAGCTATCAAACAATGTCAACATGTCCAAACATGTGAACTCAATTAGTTGTAAAGAATTTCTAACAACATAATTGTCAATTAAATCCACAAGAACATTCAATTAAGCTTGACTAGATAAATAAACATTAATCTATCAACCTAATCATCAACCAATTGTACAAGAATGTTCTAGGGTTAGCTATTTAGGGAAAATCATCCTAATCATGTAAGCTACCACAAACAAAACCCAATCATGTCATAACTTCACTAAATATGCAATAAAAGTGAAGATTTGCTAAACTAAGCAATAAAAGACATGTCTTGACTAAGATAGAACAATAAATGAAGATGTGGTGTTTGTTCTACTTACCAAGTCATAAATGAAGAAGACCCATGGAAGATTGATGCATGAAACATGTTAGATGCACATGGGTTTTGGGTTTGGAGAGTTAAAGAAGCAAGCTTGAAGCTTTCTCTCTCAAGAACAATGGAGCCTCTCTCTCTAGGGTTTGATTTCGTGGCTCTATCTTTCAGAATGATGAGAAAGATATGTATTTATAGTGTAGAGATAATAGCCCTATCAAATACAAGAATTTGGCTTCAAAAATGAGTCAAATCGGACTCCAAACGAGTGAGATATGGCCAAATTACGAAACAGGGTCGGAACCAGGTTTGCCGCGGTCTAGGCTGTCGCGGTCACCCAACCGCGGCACTATAACCGCGGCACAACAGAATTATTTCTGTCGCTAGCATGCCGCTGTCACCCAACCGCGGCGCTTGAGCCGCGGCGAAGCGTCACAGCACAAAGCTTGATTTTCAAGCGACTCAAAACATGACCAAATGACATCGAAACCTTTCGTATAATATATCGTTGGAAAGGTATGGAAGTCTACTTTCTACTCCAATTTATGAAATGACATTTCAATGTCTGTAGAAAAAGTTATGGTCAATGGAGTGACCAAAGGTCAGAAACGGACAACAACAGAGTTGCCCTGTTTTGGTGGTCACTTTGGAGATTTCAAAACCAATCCAAACGGTTATGAAATATTACGAATAATATATCGTTAGAAAGGTATGAGTGTCTAGTTTGTCCAGAATTTTACAAAACTCAATTTAAAACTTTGTGTAAAAAGTTATGGTCACAAGACCATACAAATGTCAGTTTTGAAAAACATTTAAATCATTGAAATCCAATATTTTGAACCTAGACACTTTACTCCAATCAACCAAACCAAATCTAACACTTATCCAAGAGAAGAATGAGTCCTTCTCAAGTGGTCAACCATCGCGCTAAGACATGCACACCATCGTGCAAGCGCGGACGTTTCCGATCACACAAAAGGAAATGAATTACACCACACTTAAGACTAACATGAAGTGCAAGTGTGGTTGTGAATAAATAACATGCATGGGAAAGGATAACATCATGAAAAATCACCAAGCATGTGACACACAAAAGATATGCAAGATAGATAAAGATGCATGCAAGTGTGTGTGTGCACCTAATCTCTTCAAGAACCAAGTCAAGTGATATACCTTTTGAAGCTCTTGATCTTGAAGTCACCGGGATGCTTGGAAGCTTGCCTTGATAATCATCAAGATGACCTAAGCTACCCACAACACAATCATCCCCAATGTGGTATGTCATGAAATAAGCCAATCACAAAATAGAGGTCCTTACAATCTCCCCCTTTGGCTATTTCATGACAAAATACCACTCACAAAATAATCCTCACAAAACACAAAATAAAGCTATTGGTCAACAAAAGTGTATTCTACGTTACAAAGAGAGAAACCTAAGAATCTAAGTCTTCAAGGTCTTCAATCTCTTCGTAGATCATCATACCTACACACAATAGCAAGAAAGCACTTTTCCAAGAACAAGTGCATGTGAGGTGAACAAACATAAAAAGCATTTGCACTCAATAAGGCAATACAAAACAATGCAAGTGCAATGCTCCCCCTAAAAGGTTACTCTCTCTCAAACTTCTCCCCAAAGCATACACAATGCTCCCCCTAAATCTCTCAAGACTTCTCCCCCTTTTTGTCATGAGATAGGCAAAGGAGCTCCCCCTATCGGGTTGCTTTAGCAAAGAGAGCTATTTGCACAAAAGGCATATGCATAATCATATAAACCAACTTTATGCAACTCAAGAATTGAGAGAGATTCAAGGAGATTTTATTCACAGAAAAGTGTGTGTGTGTAAAAGTTGCTTAGCATGTAATACAAGCACTATTGAGCTCATGCATAAGAATCAATCAAAGCAACAATCAACGGGTTTTCCAAATGAAGTCAAACCAATTAGAGCCCTGTTGTTATGACAAGAAGATATATATCCAAGCATTTGTGTGCAGAGTGTACTAATCACATCAAAAAATATATCATCTTTTCTACATTGCAAGACACATCATCAATCAACAATTTTGAGGTCTTTATTAAGCAATGTATCACACACATCATCAAACACATTTCAACTTTTCTGTTTTTCTCCTTTACCCTAGCAAGCATGTATTTCTGTTTATCATGCTAATGTAACTCTCTTGAAGGCTTTCACTCGGTTTCAAATGAGTAGCCATTTCCTACATTGGGCGGCTGCACGTCATATTGCCAGTAGCCCTTTTTCAAGAGAGAGCTTAAGAATGCATATCAAAGAATCATGAACATGGAGAATAATTTGAGGTCAATCACATGTACTAACAAGTAGAACATTCCTCAAATGGATAAGCACACTCAAGCAAAAATAGAAATCATGCAGTACATGCTAGGCAACCGTGCAAGGTGTTATTAAAAACATTATTAAAGCATTAATCAATGTTATTCACCAAGCATTCTCAAACAATCATAAAAGAGCATAAAAGAAGTTAACTTTTTGCATATGACAATTCATGCAAGTTTGCTCTCTTTGCTTGAGTTCCCCTTATGGGGTCAATACCACCCTTCAACAATGAAGGTCATGAGGTCCTATGGACCTACCAAGTCCATTGGACTCGGTTGAACCTATGTGAGACATGTTTGTCTCGTAGCAAGCGGGTTCATCTTTTCTTATCCACCTAGGTGAAACATTTTTCTTCCTAGGGGTCAAAGGTTCTAGAGTTCTAGAAGTCATAGGATCATGTAAATGGTTCTCATTTTTCCTATGAGCATGCATTCTAGCTCTAGCCTTCTTTTTCTCAATCATGCTTCTAATTCTACACATTCTAATGTAGTGAAAGCAATTTGGTCTAATATGACCATCAATACCACAATGATGACATGTAGGGATAAAGTTAGGAATCATACCATGTCCTTGTGCATGCATAGGAGCCTTCCCATGTCTTTGTGGTTGTCTTGGTAGTTGGATAGGATTTCTCCTTCTTTGTTGTTGACCAAGACTTGATTGCTTCCTCGGTTGATTTTGCATGATTGGTCTCTTCCCTTGATGAATTTGAGCTTGAGGGAATTTATTAAGAGGAACTTTTTGAGCTTGAGGTTGTCTTCTTGAAGCTACCTTCACTTGAGCATTATGAGAGCATTGTCCTAGATCAATCTTCTTCCTAGGAGTTTGCACGTGTGAAGTCTCTTTGTTACCTAAGCTCTTGACAAATACGGTCTTGTTGGGAGTGGAGGACTCCTCACTATCTTCAAATCCAAGACCTCTTTTGTCATAAGGGCTCTTTCCAACACCAAGCATGTTGTCAAGCTTCTTGGT
The DNA here is from genome assembly GCA_954870605.1 of Acer campestre. Classification (NCBI taxonomy): domain Eukaryota; kingdom Viridiplantae; phylum Streptophyta; class Magnoliopsida; order Sapindales; family Sapindaceae; genus Acer; species Acer campestre. The sequence continues at coordinate 52,768,479 of OX940801.1, read as the reverse complement.
GCTTGTGGCCATCCTAGTCAATGACTCTTTGGCTTCATCAAGCTCCCTCTTCAACCCCTCTTCATTCCTCTTAGACAAAGCTAGCTCATCTCTTAGCTTGTCTTCAATCTTCTTGGATCTTTCCACTTGTTCATATAAGTGGTCATTATGAGCTAAAAGGTCTAGATTCTCTTCTCTCAATCTTTGAGTCTTTTCCTTGGTCTTCTTTTCTATGTTCTTAAACTCAATGAGAAATTCTTCTAGAACCTTTTTCTCCACATATCCATATGTGGAGTTAGATGAAGAGTTATCTTCACTAGAGTCAACAGCTTCTTGACTCTCATTCTCTTCTTCATTGTAGAAGATCGGAAAGGCAAAATAATTATTCTCACAATCATTCAAGCTCGTGGGACTTTCTTCAACAATTTTCACTTTGTTGTCCCGCTTGTGAGAGCTAGCAAGAGCCAAATGTTTAGCCACAACCTCTTCATCACTTGAGGAGTCATTTGAAGTGGCATCCATTTCCTTTCCTTCTCTTCCATCCCTCAAGTTAGCACAATCGAGGGAGATATGCCCGAATCCTCCACATTCGTAGCATTGAATCTTCTCTCTTGAAGATATCTCATGGTTTGGCTTGACATTCTTGATAGTGATCTTCTTCTTCTTGAAGTTATCCCTTTTTGAGCCATAACCACTCTTTTGTAGATTTAAGAACTTCTTGAATCCCTTGACAATGAGTGCCATATCTTCATTAGAGTCATCCTCCTCCTTTTCCACCTTAGAAGTTTCCAAGGCTAGATTCTTTTTCTTCTTAGGAGGTGAAGTGATAGCCTTTCTTGATTCATAGGCTAGAAGTCTTCCAATGACTTCACTCGGCTTCATATCCTTATAGGAATCATTTTCTTCTAAAGCCGTCACTTTAGGTTCAAACCTTTCGGGTAGAGATCTCATAATCTTCTGCTTGATTCTCCTATCCGAATACGGGTCTCCAAGTTGATGGCTTTGATTTACAATGTCCATTAGCCTAACTTGGAAGTCATTGAAGTGCTCGTGCTCTTCCATCCGAATGGTCTCAAAAAGAATTTGTAGGACTTGTAACTTGGAATCCTTGACCACTTCGGTTCCTTCATGAGCAACTTCTAGGATATCCCATGCCTCTTTGGCAATCCTAGTAATTTGAATCAACTTATATTGATTCTCATCGACTGCGCAACGGATAGCATGTATGGCTTTGTTGTTCCACATGGAATCAACAAATTCTTGCGCGTCCCATAGTGCCTTAGGCTTAAGCACTTCTTCTCCTCCTCCGGTAGGAGTCATCTTTGGTGGAGCATAACCATCTTCAACCGCCATCCATGCCCTATCATGGATTTGGCACAAGTATGCTTCCATCTTCCCCTTCCACGAGGAGTAATTATCGCCGGTGAGCAACGGCGGCCTCACACTCGACGCTCCCTCTTTGCTCATCCCGAAACCACTCATAGTGTTTGGATGAATGCAAATGAGATGAATGCAAAATGTATGAAGAAATCAAACAATCACACACAATGCAAAAACACACCAAAAGTGAGCAAGGATCACCTAAGTATATCTAGGAACCCGCTCTGATACCAATTGAAACAAATTATGGTGTGTTCAATATTAATCTAGAGGGGGGGTGAATAGATTTTACCCAATTTTACCAAATTTTCGTTAATGGTCAAGATTACGAAAATACCCTCCACTAGTCAAAATACAATAGCAAGTGTAATATGGTGCGGAAATTAAAAGACACTTGATATTTACGTGGAAACCCTCACGGGAAAAACCACGGGCTATGTAAGTGAGCCACACTTGAACCTCGAATCCACTAAATGTGTAAAACGATTACAACCTAATCCCGGAAGTAATCACACACCTACCTAATCCCGGTATAAGTGAACCTAGTCCCAATGCTTGTGATTTATGCAACCTAATCCCGGAAGCAACACAAGACTTAGTTCTCAATGAGGAGAAAACAACCTAAGTGAATATATGAAATACTCAAAATGCAACAAGAGCAAGGCAACTCTATATGCTTACCTAGAATGATGATATATCAATGAAATCAATCCTAGATATCAAAAGCTAAATGACATATCATAAAGCTTAGCTAGATGTTATCAATCACAAAACAATCCTAGCTATCAAACAATGTCAACATGTCCAAACATGTGAACTCAATTAGTTGTAAAGAATTTCTAACAACATAATTGTCAATTAAATCCACAAGAACATTCAATTAAGCTTGACTAGATAAATAAACATTAATCTATCAACCTAATCATCAACCAATTGTACAAGAATGTTCTAGGGTTAGCTATTTAGGGAAAATCATCCTAATCATGTAAGCTACCACAAACAAAACCCAATCATGTCATAACTTCACTAAATATGCAATAAAAGTGAAGATTTGCTAAACTAAGCAATAAAAGACATGTCTTGACTAAGATAGAACAATAAATGAAGATGTGGTGTTTGTTCTACTTACCAAGTCATAAATGAAGAAGACCCATGGAAGATTGATGCATGAAACATGTTAGATGCACATGGGTTTTGGGTTTGGAGAGTTAAAGAAGCAAGCTTGAAGCTTTCTCTCTCAAGAACAATGGAGCCTCTCTCTCTAGGGTTTGATTTCGTGGCTCTATCTTTCAGAATGATGAGAAAGATATGTATTTATAGTGTAGAGATAATAGCCCTATCAAATACAAGAATTTGGCTTCAAAAATGAGTCAAATCGGACTCCAAACGAGTGAGATATGGCCAAATTACGAAACAGGGTCGGAACCAGGTTTGCCGCGGTCTAGGCTGTCGCGGTCACCCAACCGCGGCACTATAACCGCGGCACAACAGAATTATTTCTGTCGCTAGCATGCCGCTGTCACCCAACCGCGGCGCTTGAGCCGCGGCGAAGCGTCACAGCACAAAGCTTGATTTTCAAGCGACTCAAAACATGACCAAATGACATCGAAACCTTTCGTATAATATATCGTTGGAAAGGTATGGAAGTCTACTTTCTACTCCAATTTATGAAATGACATTTCAATGTCTGTAGAAAAAGTTATGGTCAATGGAGTGACCAAAGGTCAGAAACGGACAACAACAGAGTTGCCCTGTTTTGGTGGTCACTTTGGAGATTTCAAAACCAATCCAAACGGTTATGAAATATTACGAATAATATATCGTTAGAAAGGTATGAGTGTCTAGTTTGTCCAGAATTTTACAAAACTCAATTTAAAACTTTGTGTAAAAAGTTATGGTCACAAGACCATACAAATGTCAGTTTTGAAAAACATTTAAATCATTGAAATCCAATATTTTGAACCTAGACACTTTACTCCAATCAACCAAACCAAATCTAACACTTATCCAAGAGAAGAATGAGTCCTTCTCAAGTGGTCAACCATCGCGCTAAGACATGCACACCATCGTGCAAGCGCGGACGTTTCCGATCACACAAAAGGAAATGAATTACACCACACTTAAGACTAACATGAAGTGCAAGTGTGGTTGTGAATAAATAACATGCATGGGAAAGGATAACATCATGAAAAATCACCAAGCATGTGACACACAAAAGATATGCAAGATAGATAAAGATGCATGCAAGTGTGTGTGTGCACCTAATCTCTTCAAGAACCAAGTCAAGTGATATACCTTTTGAAGCTCTTGATCTTGAAGTCACCGGGATGCTTGGAAGCTTGCCTTGATAATCATCAAGATGACCTAAGCTACCCACAACACAATCATCCCCAATGTGGTATGTCATGAAATAAGCCAATCACAAAATAGAGGTCCTTACAATCTCCCCCTTTGGCTATTTCATGACAAAATACCACTCACAAAATAATCCTCACAAAACACAAAATAAAGCTATTGGTCAACAAAAGTGTATTCTACGTTACAAAGAGAGAAACCTAAGAATCTAAGTCTTCAAGGTCTTCAATCTCTTCGTAGATCATCATACCTACACACAATAGCAAGAAAGCACTTTTCCAAGAACAAGTGCATGTGAGGTGAACAAACATAAAAAGCATTTGCACTCAATAAGGCAATACAAAACAATGCAAGTGCAATGCTCCCCCTAAAAGGTTACTCTCTCTCAAACTTCTCCCCAAAGCATACACAATGCTCCCCCTAAATCTCTCAAGACTTCTCCCCCTTTTTGTCATGAGATAGGCAAAGGAGCTCCCCCTATCGGGTTGCTTTAGCAAAGAGAGCTATTTGCACAAAAGGCATATGCATAATCATATAAACCAACTTTATGCAACTCAAGAATTGAGAGAGATTCAAGGAGATTTTATTCACAGAAAAGTGTGTGTGTGTAAAAGTTGCTTAGCATGTAATACAAGCACTATTGAGCTCATGCATAAGAATCAATCAAAGCAACAATCAACGGGTTTTCCAAATGAAGTCAAACCAATTAGAGCCCTGTTGTTATGACAAGAAGATATATATCCAAGCATTTGTGTGCAGAGTGTACTAATCACATCAAAAAATATATCATCTTTTCTACATTGCAAGACACATCATCAATCAACAATTTTGAGGTCTTTATTAAGCAATGTATCACACACATCATCAAACACATTTCAACTTTTCTGTTTTTCTCCTTTACCCTAGCAAGCATGTATTTCTGTTTATCATGCTAATGTAACTCTCTTGAAGGCTTTCACTCGGTTTCAAATGAGTAGCCATTTCCTACATTGGGCGGCTGCACGTCATATTGCCAGTAGCCCTTTTTCAAGAGAGAGCTTAAGAATGCATATCAAAGAATCATGAACATGGAGAATAATTTGAGGTCAATCACATGTACTAACAAGTAGAACATTCCTCAAATGGATAAGCACACTCAAGCAAAAATAGAAATCATGCAGTACATGCTAGGCAACCGTGCAAGGTGTTATTAAAAACATTATTAAAGCATTAATCAATGTTATTCACCAAGCATTCTCAAACAATCATAAAAGAGCATAAAAGAAGTTAACTTTTTGCATATGACAATTCATGCAAGTTTGCTCTCTTTGCTTGAGTTCCCCTTATGGGGTCAATACCACCCTTCAACAATGAAGGTCATGAGGTCCTATGGACCTACCAAGTCCATTGGACTCGGTTGAACCTATGTGAGACATGTTTGTCTCGTAGCAAGCGGGTTCATCTTTTCTTATCCACCTAGGTGAAACATTTTTCTTCCTAGGGGTCAAAGGTTCTAGAGTTCTAGAAGTCATAGGATCATGTAAATGGTTCTCATTTTTCCTATGAGCATGCATTCTAGCTCTAGCCTTCTTTTTCTCAATCATGCTTCTAATTCTACACATTCTAATGTAGTGAAAGCAATTTGGTCTAATATGACCATCAATACCACAATGATGACATGTAGGGATAAAGTTAGGAATCATACCATGTCCTTGTGCATGCATAGGAGCCTTCCCATGTCTTTGTGGTTGTCTTGGTAGTTGGATAGGATTTCTCCTTCTTTGTTGTTGACCAAGACTTGATTGCTTCCTCGGTTGATTTTGCATGATTGGTCTCTTCCCTTGATGAATTTGAGCTTGAGGGAATTTATTAAGAGGAACTTTTTGAGCTTGAGGTTGTCTTCTTGAAGCTACCTTCACTTGAGCATTATGAGAGCATTGTCCTAGATCAATCTTCTTCCTAGGAGTTTGCACGTGTGAAGTCTCTTTGTTACCTAAGCTCTTGACAAATACGGTCTTGTTGGGAGTGGAGGACTCCTCACTATCTTCAAATCCAAGACCTCTTTTGTCATAAGGGCTCTTTCCAACACCAAGCATGTTGTCAAGCTTCTTGGTGCTTGTGGCCATCCTAGTCAATGACTCTTTGGCTTCATCAAGCTCCCTCTTCAACCCCTCTTCATTCCTCTTAGACAAAGCTAGCTCATCTCTTAGCTTGTCTTCAATCTTCTTGGATCTTTCCACTTGTTCATATAAGTGGTCATTATGAGCTAAAAGGTCTAGATTCTCTTCTCTCAATCTTTGAGTCTTTTCCTTGGTCTTCTTTTCTATGTTCTTAAACTCAATGAGAAATTCTTCTAGAACCTTTTTCTCCACATATCCATATGTTGAGTTAGATGAAGAGTTATCTTCACTAGAGTCAACAGCTTCTTGACTCTCATTCTCTTCTTCATTGTAGAAGATCGGAAAGGCAAAATAATTATTCTCACAATCATTCAAGCTCGTGGGACTTTCTTCAACAATTTTCACTTTGTTGTCCCGCTTGTGAGAGCTAGCAAGAGCCAAATGTTTAGCCACAACCTCTTCATCACTTGAGGAGTCATTTGAAGTGGCATCCATTTCCTTTCCTTCTCTTCCATCCCTCAAGTTAGCACAATCGAGGGAGATATGCCCGAATCCTCCACATTCGTAGCATTGAATCTTCTCTCTTGAAGATATCTCATGGTTTGGCTTGACATTCTTGATAGTGATCTTCTTCTTCTTGAAGTTATCCCTTTTTGAGCCATAACCACTCTTTTGTAGATTTAAGAACTTCTTGAATCCCTTGACAATGAGTGCCATATCTTCATTAGAGTCATCCTCCTCCTTTTCCACCTTAGAAGTTTCCAAGGCTAGATTCTTTTTCTTCTTAGGAGGTGAAGTGATAGCCTTTCTTGATTCATAGGCTAGAAGTCTTCCAATGACTTCACTCGGCTTCATATCCTTATAGGAATCATTTTCTTCTAAAGCCGTCACTTTAGGTTCAAACCTTTCGGGTAGAGATCTCATAATCTTCTGCTTGATTCTCCTATCCGAATACGGGTCTCCAAGTTGATGGCTTTGATTTACAATGTCCATTAGCCTAACTTGGAAGTCATTGAAGTGCTCGTGCTCTTCCATCCGAATGGTCTCAAAAAGAATTTGTAGGACTTGTAACTTGGAATCCTTGACCACTTCGGTTCCTTCATGAGCAACTTCTAGGATATCCCATGCCTCTTTGGCAATCCTAGTAATTTGAATCAACTTATATTGATTCTCATCGACTGCGCAACGGATAGCATGTATGGCTTTGTTGTTCCACATGGAATCAACAAATTCTTGCGCGTCCCATAGTGCCTTAGGCTTAAGCACTTCTTCTCCTCCTCCGGTAGGAGTCATCTTTGGTGGAGCATAACCATCTTCAACCGCCATCCATGCCCTATCATGGATTTGGCACAAGTATGCTTCCATCTTCCCCTTCCACGAGGAGTAATTATCGCCGGTGAGCAACGGCGGCCTCACACTCGACGCTCCCTCTTTGCTCATCCCGAAACCACTCATAGTGTTTGGATGAATGCAAATGAGATGAATGCAAAATGTATGAAGAAATCAAACAATCACACACAATGCAAAAACACACCAAAAGTGAGCAAGGATCACCTAAGTATATCTAGGAACCCGCTCTGATACCAATTGAAACAAATTATGGTGTGTTCAATATTAATCTAGAGGGGGGGTGAATAGATTTTACCCAATTTTACCAAATTTTCGTTAATGGTCAAGATTACGAAAATACCCTCCACTAGTCAAAATACAATAGCAAGTGTAATATGGTGCGGAAATTAAAAGACACTTGATATTTACGTGGAAACCCTCACGGGAAAAACCACGGGCTATGTAAGTGAGCCACACTTGAACCTCGAATCCACTAAATGTGTAAAACGATTACAACCTAATCCCGGAAGTAATCACACACCTACCTAATCCCGGTATAAGTGAACCTAGTCCCAATGCTTGTGATTTATGCAACCTAATCCCGGAAGCAACACAAGACTTAGTTCTCAATGAGGAGAAAACAACCTAAGTGAATATATGAAATACTCAAAATGCAACAAGAGCAAGGCAACTCTATATGCTTACCTAGAATGATGATATATCAATGAAATCAATCCTAGATATCAAAAGCTAAATGACATATCATAAAGCTTAGCTAGATGTTATCAATCACAAAACAATCCTAGCTATCAAACAATGTCAACATGTCCAAACATGTGAACTCAATTAGTTGTAAAGAATTTCTAACAACATAATTGTCAATTAAATCCACAAGAACATTCAATTAAGCTTGACTAGATAAATAAACATTAATCTATCAACCTAATCATCAACCAATTGTACAAGAATGTTCTAGGGTTAGCTATTTAGGGAAAATCATCCTAATCATGTAAGCTACCACAAACAAAACCCAATCATGTCATAACTTCACTAAATATGCAATAAAAGTGAAGATTTGCTAAACTAAGCAATAAAAGACATGTCTTGACTAAGATAGAACAATAAATGAAGATGTGGTGTTTGTTCTACTTACCAAGTCATAAATGAAGAAGACCCATGGAAGATTGATGCATGAAACATGTTAGATGCACATGGGTTTTGGGTTTGGAGAGTTAAAGAAGCAAGCTTGAAGCTTTCTCTCTCAAGAACAATGGAGCCTCTCTCTCTAGGGTTTGATTTCGTGGCTCTATCTTTCAGAATGATGAGAAAGATATGTATTTATAGTGTAGAGATAATAGCCCTATCAAATACAAGAATTTGGCTTCAAAAATGAGTCAAATCGGACTCCAAACGAGTGAGATATGGCCAAATTACGAAACAGGGTCGGAACCAGGTTTGCCGCGGTCTAGGCTGTCGCGGTCACCCAACCGCGGCACTATAACCGCGGCACAACAAAATTATTTCTGTCGCTAGCATACCGCTGTCACCCAACCGCGGCGCTTGAGCCGCGGCGAAGCGTCACAGCACAAAGCTTGATTTTCAAGCGACTCAAAACATGACCAAATGACATCGAAACCTTTCGTATAATATATCGTTGGAAAGGTATGGAAGTCTACTTTCTACTCCAATTTATGAAATGACATTTCAATGTCTGTAGAAAAAGTTATGGTCAATGGAGTGACCAAAGGTCAGAAACGGACAACAACAGAGTTGCCCTGTTTTGGTGGTCACTTTGGAGATTTCAAAACCAATCCAAACGGTTATGAAATATTACGAATAATATATCGTTAGAAAGGTATGAGTGTCTAGTTTGTCCAGAATTTTACAAAACTCAATTTAAAACTTTGTGTAAAAAGTTATGGTCACAAGACCATACAAATGTCAGTTTTGAAAAACATTTAAATCATTGAAATCCAATATTTTGAACCTAGACACTTTACTCCAATCAACCAAACCAAATCTAACACTTATCCAAGAGAAGAATGAGTCCTTCTCAAGTGGTCAACCATCGCGCTAAGACATGCACACCATCGTGCAAGCGCGGACGTTTCCGATCACACAAAAGGAAATGAATTACACCACACTTAAGACTAACATGAAGTGCAAGTGTGGTTGTGAATAAATAACATGCATGGGAAAGGATAACATCATGAAAAATCACCAAGCATGTGACACACAAAAGATATGCAAGATAGATAAAGATGCATGCAAGTGTGTGTGTGCACCTAATCTCTTCAAGAACCAAGTCAAGTGATATACCTTTTGAAGCTCTTGATCTTGAAGTCACCGGGATGCTTGGAAGCTTGCCTTGATAATCATCAAGATGACCTAAGCTACCCACAACACAATCATCCCCAATGTGGTATGTCATGAAATAAGCCAATCACAAAATAGAGGTCCTTACATTTTCCATTGAACTTCTTAAAATGACGTATCCCTCCTATGTTAAAAAATTTCGATAATTTAAAAAATTTACAAATTATACATTTTTATAGAGGTTAGTTGGGGAAATTTGACTAAAACAATACAAGACGCATTTTTAATTACGTAAAGCGCTTTTGTCCTAATTTTTTCCCTAGAACCTCTTAAAATGGTGTATTCTTCCTATGCTAAAAATTCTAGGTAATTTTAAAATTTCTGCAAATTATACATTTTTATAGAGAAATTCTAGTAAGAGAAATTTGACCGAAAAAATACGAGGTGCATATTTCATTATGTAATCCTCTTTTGTCCTAAATTTTTTCCCTAGAACCTCTTAAAATGGTGTATTCTTCTTATGTTAAAAATTCTAGGTAATTTTAAAATTCCTACAAATTATGCATTTATATATAGTTTAGTAACGGAAATTTGATCGAAAAATTACGAGGCGCATATTTCATGATGTAATGTACTTTTGTCCTAATTTTTTCCATGGAACCACTTAAAATGGTGTATTCTACCTATGTTAAAAATTCTAGGTAATTTTAAAACCCTTATAAATTAGGCATTTTTATAGAGGTTAGTCCGGGAAATTTGACCTATACATTACGACGCGCATATTTCATTATGTAATGCGCTTTTATCCTAATTTTTTCTATGGAACTACTTAAATTGGTGTTTTTTATCCTATGTTATAAAATTTTAGGTAATTTTGAAAATTTTGCAAATTATGCATTTTTATAGAGGTTAGTAAGAGAAATTTGATCAAAACAATACGAGAGTCATATTTTATTACGTAAAGCGCTTTTGTCCTAATTTTTTCCATGGAATCTCTTAAAAATATGTATTCTTAATATGTTGAAAATTCAAGGTAATTTTAAATTTTTTGCAAATTATGCATTTTTATAGAGTTTCAGTAAGGAAAATTTGACCAAAACAATACGCGGCACATATTTCATTACGTAATGCGCTTTTGTGCAAATTTTTTACATGGATCCTCTTAAAATTTTGTATTCTTCATATGTTAAAATTTTTAGGTAATTTTAAAATTTTTGCTAATTATGTAATTTTATAGAGGTTAAGGGTAATTTGACCGAAACAATACGAGACTCATATTTCATTACGTAAAGTGCTTTTATCCTAATTTTTTGCATGGAACCTCTTAAAATGGTGTATTCTTCCTATGTTAAAAATGCTAGGTAATTTTAAAACCTTTACAAATTGTACATTTTTATGTAAGTTGGCAAGGTAAATTTGACCGAAAAATTGCAAGGCGCAAATTTCATTACGTAATGCGCTGTTGTCTGAATTTTTACCATGGAACTACTTAAATGGTGTATTCTTCCTACATTAAAAATTCTAGGCAATTTTAAAAATTTGGCAAATTTTGCATTTTTGCAGAGGTTAGTAAACGAAATTTGACCAAAACAATACGAGGCGTATATTTCATTATGTATTGCAATTTTGTCCTTATATTTTATCCATGGAACTAATTAAAATGGTTTATTCTTCCTATGTTAAAAATCTAGGTAATTTTAAAAATTTTGCAAATTATACATTTTTGTAGATGTTATTAGGGGAAATTTGACCGAAACATTACGAGGCACATATTTCATTACATAATGCGCTTTTTTCCTTATTTTTTCCATGGAACTACTTAAAATAGTTTATTCATCCTAAGGGGTAATATTAAATTTTTTGCAAATTATGCATTTTTATAGAGTTAGTAAGGGAAATTTGACCGAAACAATACGAGGCGCATATTTCATTACGTAATGCGCTTTTGTTCTAATTGTATCTATAGAACTAATTAAAATGGTGTATTCTTCCTCCGTTAAAAATTCTATGTAATTTTAAAAGTTTTGCAAATTACGCAATTTTATAGAGGTTAGTAAGGGAAATTTGACCCAAACATTACGAGGAGTATATTTCATTACGTAATGCGCTTTTATCCTAATTTGTTTCATACTTAAAATGGTGTACTCTTCCTATGTTATAAATTCTAGGTAATTTTAAAATTTTTGCAAATTATGCATTTTTATAAAGGTTAGTAAAGGAAATTTGACCAAAATAATACGAGACACATATTTCATTACATAAAGCGCTTTTGTCCCAATGTTTTCCATTGAACCTCTTAAAATGGTGTATTCCTCCTATGTTAAAAATTCTAGGTAATTTAAATTTTTTGCAAATTATGCATTTTTCGGTCAAGTAAGGGAAACTTAACCGAATGCATATTTCATTACGTAATGCACTTTTGTCCTAAAGTTTTTCATGGAACCTCTTAAATTTGTGTATTCCTCCTATGTTAAAAATTCTACGCAATTTAAAAATTTTACAAATTATGCATTTTTATAGAGGTTAGTAAAGGGAACTTGACTGAAAAAATACGAGGTGCATATTTCATTACGTAATGTACTTTTGTCCTAATGTTTTCCATGGAACCCCTTAAAATTGTGTATTCCTCCTATGTTAAAAATTCTAAGTAATTTAAAAACTTTGCAAATTATGCATTTTTATAGAGGTTAGTAAGGGAAACTTGACTGAAAAATTACGAGGTGCATATTTTATTACGTAATGCACTTTTGTCCTAATTTTTTCCATTGAACCTCTTAAAATGGCATATTCTTCCTATTTAAAAATTCTAGGTAATTTTAAATTTTTTACAAATTATGTATTTTTATAGATGTTAGTAAGGGAAATTTGACCAAAACAATACGAGGCGCATATTTCTTTACGAAACGCGCTTTTGTCCTAATTGTTTCCTTGGAACCTCTTAAAATTATGTATTCTTCCTATGTTAAAAATTCTATGTGATTTTAAAATTTTTACAAATTATGCATTTTTCTAGAGGTTAGTAAGGGAAACTTGACCGAAAAATTACGAGGTTCATATTTCATTACGTAATGCACTTTGTCCTAATTTTTTCCATGGAACCTCTTAAAATTGTAATTGGGTTATGTCTATTGGAGCTTAAATTTTGATAAGCCCGCCAAGATCCCCAATCCACACGGATTTGCATGGATCACTTGATATATTCTACCGGACTAATTATAGGTCCATCTAGATTTGTATTAAGGCATGTGGACTTGTTTCTTTTAGTAAGAATGGGTCTAATTCACATATGGGCCTAAAGGTCCAATTGATTTAATAAAATGAAAAGTAATACAAGGGCCTATCTTTGTGTATAAGGCGGCAAGGCTTATATAAAAGTCTAATGTATTATTTTGTTTTATTTTTTGATTAAATGGAAATTAATTAATTGATTAATTATTTAATTAAGAATCAAAATCTTTTTCTGACAAAGAAATATGTTTCTTAGTGTTATACTATTGATAGTAGTATATTAAATATAAAAGACTTTATTTGGTAAGTAGATAAATAAGGGATTTATTTATCTAGTCAAATTAGGAAGTCTTTTATATAGTCACAAATACACTAAAGAGTTGGATTAGGGTTTGAATTCTAGAAGATTGATTGAAGTCTTTTGTGGAAACACAAATCCTTTTTTGTAGAAGATTTCGGTAACCACCTTGTTGACACAAGATAGAATTCGGCCAACCCTATTTTTACACTAGAAGGATTCTGCCAACCCTAAATATATTAGGGCAAGGAATTCAGCCCCTATATATGATAAGGGATAGAATTCGGCCACCCTCTAGGTCTTGGACTTGAGAGTTATTTTTCTTTTGCTAGAAAAAAATAAAATCCATCTCTTAGACTAGTGTGATTATTCTTGGCCAAAAGGAATAGAGAGAAAAGTTTGTTCTTATTTCGATAGTGCACTAGTTACTTTTAGATCAAAAGGTTTTGTGCATAATTTCGAATAAGGTTCACGCGAGTTTTGATCTAACGATTGTGAATTCAAAAGTGACCGGAACATTCTTTGTTGTCTCTTGGAACTTTTTGTGACTAACGAAAAGGAATCGAAATGGTTTTGTTAATCCATCCTCAGGTACACAATTCAAAGAGAAGGGAGACCACACTCCTAGGTGATTCACGTTGGTGATTAGATTGGAAGATCTAGCGGATTACCATCAACGCAACGTCAATCGGATCACGTGACAAAGGTATGATATCTTTAATATTATATGTTAATTAATTAGAGGGTTAAGGTTCAAAAATGGAAAAATTTTAAACAATACTAAACCTTTTTTTTTACTTCCGCTGCGTGTATTTTTCCTTACAACAGTCCGGGCAAATGGTAGTCGAGATTTTCAACATTTAGGGGATTGACTTCATGGGACCATTCCCACCTTCAGATGGATACATCTACATTCTGGTAGCCATAGACTATGTTTCAAAATGGATTGAAGCAATAGCCAAAAGACCAACGATAGCAAGGTAATTGTGAAGTTTGTGAGGAGTGCGATCTTCTTGAGATTCGGGACTCCACGTGTTATCATCAATGACGGGGGTAGTCACTTTTGCAACTAGGTATTCGCCACACTTTGAAGAAATATAGTGTGAACCATAAGGTTGCAACCCTTTACCATCCTCAGACCTCCGGTTAAGTAGAAGTCAATAACAGACACATCAAGCAGATACTTGAAAAGACAGTGAACACAAGTCGGAAGGATTGGTCGTTCAAACTAAACAATTCCTTGTGGGCTTATAGGACTGCTTTCAAGACTCCGATTGGGATGACACTGATTGAACCAAAATTTGTATGATTTTGGCCTCCATTTCCTTCTCCTTTTGCTTGATTCTTAGGTATTATCTCGTGATTTAATGGTGTAAATTAAGTGTTTTCAGGAGTTTATAGAGTTCAAGGGCATTGGAGTAATTTTGGTGAAAAAGGGGCAGAAATGTAATTATTGGATGAAAACATATAAGAGAAGCATTTGTGCACTTTTCAAAAATAAGATTTTTCAAGCTCAAGTGCATGATCTAAAAACAATAGAAGTTATTTATTCAAGATCATTACTTCTCAAGTGAGTAGCTCTCAAAGATATTGATATACAAATAAAGTTTTGCTCATCAAGCCACTCAACAACCACGCATAGACAATAATCAACACAAATCATGCCAATGGATCTTTAAAGAGTTTTAAACCTCTTATGTCCAAAGTCTTAGTGAACAAACCCGCAAGTTGATTATTTAGTAGGCATTGCTTTAGAGTAACAATAGAACATTCAACAAGTTCTCTAATGAAATGATGCCTAATAACTATGTGCAATTGATCTTATGCAAACATAGAGTTAAAAAGATGAAATAGAAAGCAAGCTTTTAGAATAGAGAAATACCTTAGCAAGCTTTTTCATCAATGAAAAGTCTCCGCTCTTTTTATGAGCTCTCTTGGCTTGTTTGTCCACATGACAACAAGTTGTTGGTGTGTCATCCCAAGAGAATAAAGACCAAACACTTTCAACTCAAACAATTACATGAAAATGACTTTCTCTAAAAGTCTTAACAAAAAATTTCATCAAATAGATTTCAAAATTCAACTTCTTTAAAGTTAATCAACAAATTTTGACTATCATAGTGATTATGAGAATATTAAGTTCATGAATTGACTAAAGACACCAAGTTTGAATACTAGACTTAGCACATTACAAATAGCTTAGTCAAGTATCAAACTTAGAACTCTTATCAAACAAGAACAAAAATATTCTCATATGTGCTACTCAATCAAGCATGAGAGCACTCACCTTTGACCATATTGGTCTTAGGTGAACCAACGCAAACAACATCATGATCATTACGCATGGCAATATGAAATCTAGAAGATAAATCATCAACTATCTTCTTTATGAAAATATCACTCATATCAAACTCATCATTGTTGCCATGCACAAATATTTCATCAAGACTCTTCAAATGATCATGGTTAACACTCTTCTTAACCAATTTCTTCTCAACATTTTTCTTAACATGATTATCATTAACATGCATTTTATTCTTTTCAATCCAAATTTTCTTTGTAGGTTTCTTCACATGAATATGATCAATATGCACATTTCTCAAAGCATCAAAGTTATTATCATGTTTAGAAACATTCAAAGAAGATTTATCAATTTCACAAGTATGCACATTATTCTTTTTAACCCAAACTTTCATTGTTGATTTCTTTTCATTAACATGTTCATCATGCATAGTCTCTAATGCCTTAACATGTTTAGAAACAACCAAAGGAAGTCTTTTCATCTCACTAGCATGCATCTCATTCCCTAGTTTGCATTGACTAATATACTTGTAGCATTTAGGTTTGATATGCCCTACAACATTGCAAAAATGACAAACCGGGATAAACTTAGAGATGTTATGTCTAGCTCTAGACTTAAACTCATGCTTAGGAGAATGATTAGGTAACTTTTTCATATTTTTATCATGTTCCACAATTCCTAGTTTGCATTGCCTAATATACTCATAACACTTAGGCCTAATGTGAACAACCACATTACAATAATGACAAACCGGAATGAATTTAGAAAAGTTACCTTTTGGTTGAGAAGTCGGTTGAGAAGTCGGTTGAGAAGTTTCATAGCTCTTCTTGTTTTTGTCTTTGATGTTGGAAGGAATAGTAGTTGAGTCTTTCTTCTCCTTGGAATTTCTTGACTTGTTCTTGGTTGTAGGAGTCTTCTTAACTTCTTCTACATAACCCAAGCCACTCATATCTCCATGATGTTTTCCAAGTTTTAACACTTCGTCAAGCTTAATGGCTCCAATCTTCATGCCATTAATAGACTCTTTGAGAGTTTTGACCTCATCTTTAAGCTCACATTCCTTTAACTTCATAATAGTCAAAGAGTTCTCTTTTTGCTTAATCTCTCCCTCCATGGCAAACAACTTCATAGTAAAGTCTTCATTTAGATCATCTATCTCTTGAGCACTTTCCTTTACCTTTGAAAAATACTTTTCAATGGTATTTTCATGCTCCTTGATAACTTCACTTTGTTTGCTCATCTTCTCTAAAGACATTCTCTTTTCATTGTCAAGAGCTTTAATTATCACCACCAAATTAGCATTGATCAACTTCAACTTGTTGTTCTCTTCATTCTTTTGTTGAAGGATCTTGTCATTGAAGCTTATAAAATCTTGATTTGAGGAGACTTCTAACTCTTCATCATAGGAGCAGATTTCACTATCTTCACTACTTGAAGAGTTTTCACTTTCCTCATTACTTGAGGAGTCTTCACTACTATCCTCAAATCTTCCTTCATATATAGCCACATGAGCAATTTGATTGCTAGTAGATTCTTGATCATCCAAGGACTCATCTTCCTCTACTACATCACTTACACTCATCCATGATTTATCATTGATGGCTCTAATGTAGGCTTTCATTGTATTTCTCCAAAAGGTGTAGTTACCACTATCCAAGAGTGGAGGTCTAGCACTAGAAGGACCTTCCGGCATCGAATCACCCATAGCTACAAAAATGGAAAGTACACAAAATACAACAAAACAAAAACACAAACACAATAATATGGATCTATCTAATTACGTCTAGACACCCGCTCTGATACCAATTGAAATTCCCTTTAAAGCAATAGTGTTTTATACCTAGAGGGGGGTGAATAGGTATAGTCCCAAATTCTTCCAATATTCAAAAATGCGGAATATAAGAATGAAATGAATACTTGAAATGATATAACAATTGTATAATATGAATCAATTCATGTAAGCATCAATATACAATAGAATCAATACAAGTGAACATATGGAAGATAAGGAAATGTAAAGCAAAAATGAGACACAATATTTTTTACGTGGTAAAACCTTAAAGAGGAAACATCCACGGGTTGAATCCACAACCACCGACAAAGCAAATCCACTATACGAAAAGGCCTTACACACTCAAAGCTATCAACACTATGATATCCACTTCAAGCTATCAAAACCTAATCAACCCTCGGGCTAGTGATTCACAAAGCCTACTCTCTATCCAAGATGTGTCCTACACCTCTAGAGAGCAACTTCCTATCCAAGACTAAAAAGCCTCTAGGAAGATTTCTTTGCTTAGCAATCTAGATCACTAGGATCCTAGTTAAGCTACCTTAGCTCAACTATCTGGAGTACGCAACTCCTTGCTAAGACTTTTGCTTAGTTATCCGGATCCTCTTGATCCTAACTAAGGCTTCTTGCTTGGCTATCCGGAATCCTTTCCTAGCCAAGTCTTCTTGCTCAAGACAAAGCTTCACTCACTTTGCAAGAGACTTCAACCTTTCACAAGGCAATGATCTAAGTGAAGTGCACACAAGCAATATGATGCAATCACAAACAAATAGAGCAAGTAGATCAAACACACTCTATGAACATGCAACTAGAGAATCTAGAATAAAGCTATCACAAAATATATCTAGAAACCTAAGCATGTGAATTAACATCATTCATATTACTTTTCATCAATCAAATAAGACAATTAAAGAGATGATCAATAATGAAAGTAAGAAGAAGATGAATCACTTACAAACAAATAAAGCTAGATAATCAATCAAGCCCTATGAACATGCTTACATACATTCTAGGATATGCTTTCAACAATCAATCACAAAAATACCTAGAAATCAAAGCATGTATATCAATAAGAACAAGGTATGAATATTCAATATATCACACTAAAAAACCTAGTTCTTAGATCATGAAATTAAACCTAGATAATTTCATAAGGCGCAACATATATGTTATTTCTAGAATCAATTTCAAGATATGTCAAGTTTTAGTAAAATATACTCAAATGAGATTCAAGACTAAAACTCAACAAAACAATCAATCATATAACCCTAGCATGTGATCTAACATACTTCTCAATATATTTCAACAATCAATTAGAAAGAATCAAAGAGATGATCAAGAGAAATTGAAAGAGAAGAAGTTTCACATACAACACTTGAGTCTCGGACTGAAATCTGCAAACTGTGAAAAATCAAGAACTCAAATGACTCTAAAAATGCTTGGGGTTTGTAGCTCTCTTCAAGACCAACAATTTTGGCTTTTGGATCACTCAATTTCGAGTTCATATGAGAGAGTTATGATCAAAATAAGAAAACAAAAATGTTGAAGAATTCTGCAGAAATTTCTTCAAGTTAATGGAAATGGAGGGAATTGGAGAGATTTAAAAAGAATGGAAGGAGGGGCAAAATTGTCCAATTTTTTTGGGGGGACTTTGGCCAGTCCACGTGTGGCCAGCGTGTGCCACACGGCCAGAGCTCCTCTCTGGCCACGTGTGGCACACGTGGTCCACACGTGGCCACCCCTTACTTGGCTTTTGGCCGAGCAACCTCCTCGCGCACCTCTCGCGTTCTTCAGCCGTATTCGGGCATCCGAACTCCGAATTCGAATCCATTTTCGGATTACGAACCATGACTCCCTCATGCATGACAAAGACTGTTAAACTTTGAAAAATGGTTGAGAATTCATCTTGGAAAACGACGACGAACACAACTCAACGAATGAGAACGAAAAGTAGCGTAGCTACATCGTTTGGACTCGAAACTTAACGTATGAGTAACCGAAATGACTGGGACTCAAAAAGGAATCAATTATGTACTATTAAAAGTCCAAAACACAAGAAACACAAACATACAAACACAAGTTCGCATATGAATGCCATTTCCTAGACATAGTCCTAGAACATGCAACTCTAAAATGTATGAGCATTTGAGTTCAATACATGAGCATACAAAATCATGTGAATGTGTTATATAAATGGTGCACAACGATGCAGGGACACTTATGAATGATTTGTGTGTGTGTACCTTACGCCTTGCAAGAGAAAGAAGAATCTTGATACCTTAACATCCAAGTATGCGATGTTCCCCTTGAAGACGATATTTGCACAAGATGTTGCTTCTTCACCTTTGAGGCTCCTTTCTTCCAAGAAACACTTAAGCAACTACTAATACAAATATAGAGAGTTTTTGCAATGGAATCAAGCCAATACAAATAAAGGATCTTACAGTTACCTTGTTGGACCCCGAACTTTGTTGGTAAACACTTTGAAAAGAAAAGCTTCTTTATTTGCTTAAATGAAATCTATTCTTTTTGATAGACTATTTTCAAGAAATATTATGACCGACCCTCGAATGAGGAATTAAAAGTTCAATAATAAAATTAACATTTTTATGATAAACTTCAGGGATTTTATTCACCTGAATTGAATATAGATAATGATCTATATATATATAATGAATATTAGAGATATTGATATACATTTTCGTTTGAAAATCTTTTTCCATAACATTAGGAGATATATCTACTTCTACAGGGGTTTAAAAATCTATTTGCATAACATTAGGTGATAACCACAACTTCCTCACAGCATGCTCATGTAGGGCTTGCATCCCAATTTAAAGATAAAAGAGAGGTTATACACCATTCAACCAAAAGGACAACTTCCTCACAGCATGCACATGTAGGGCTTGCATCCCAATGTAAAGATAAAAGAGAGGTTATACACCATTCAACCAAAAGGGAGTATGTGTATTTTTGGAGCTCCAACAGGTCCCTAAATGGCTCATTTAATAGTGTTTTGGTGGAGTTCACACCCTTAACAAAGGAATGTTTTCAGAGCCCCTTAAACGGACTCCACCTATTTAAGATTATTTTATTTTTTTGAAAAACTTCATATATTTAAAACTCATAATTGATAAACAATATTTAATATTTAAACAAAATATCTAACATTTAAATAATAATAAATTATTAAAGGGGACATTTAAGGGAGTATTGTTGGAGCACATACTCCCTTAATGGTCCCTTGCAATAACATACACCCTTAAATAAGGGAGTCTCCAAGGGAGACTGTTGAATATGCTTTAAGTCCGAATTACTAAATCTAACCTCATACTAACACTTTGAGGAGATATCTATTTCTAAGGTTAATTTATCTAGTTGAGCTCCAACAATCCGGCCCAAACGTGCTCTAAATATCAAAAGATACACTGAAATATTACCGATATTTACTATTTAGGGATCACAATGGAGGAATGACAAACGTCCCATCACTATAGAGATTCCCCAATTTATATAGATGGGTTGATTATGAAGCACATCAAACCTACTAAAAAAAAAAAAAAAATTCTCATCGTTATTGAGTTTGGTCTCGAAAAATCGGCATTGGTGTAGCTAACACAGGTTTGTTGAACGTACGCGTGTGTATATATATATACCTTTACTTGTTAAGCTTCATTAACTGTTCTCTAGGTAAAACAATCATTTCTTTTTAAATTTAAAAAGCAATCAATGCAATAAATAAAAAAAAATAAAAAACAATAAATGTCTTTCAAATTTAAACGGCAATCATTCATTTTTATAATTAAGTATTTTCGATCCCATTATCCTATTTGCATTTGGACTATATAATAACACTCGATATGAGTAAACATGATTTGAAATGTGTGATAACACTCGATACGTGTAAACATCATTTGGAATGTGTGATAATTCTCAATACAAGTGAATAATAAAAAAAAATAAAAGGGGTGGTGAATCTAATGTCCAACAAAGTAAGAGGATTGATAAAGCTTTGGCTACAAGCCTACAACCCCCTTGTCTGAGTATCCCTTGATGGATCATTTTCGACTATGAGATTTTTAATTTTTTTGGTAGGTAATAGAAGTTTTTTTTAAAAAAAAAAAATAAAGTAATTGACAATAGTCCCACACAGGCATACATGCCCATTGTATTTACATCATTCATATCAATAACAGTTGTATGTATGGCAAAAAAGAAACTAAATTGTAATCCAGAAATTTGATTTCTTGTCGTGCTTTTTATAGATCCAATATGCATTTGTGTCTGCTCAAAAAAAAAAAAAAAAGTTAAGAAACCTTATTAAAATCATGCTAGTCCAGGCCTCAAAGGGCTCTAACTCGTCAAGAGACAAGCCTAAAAACCCTAAGACCCAAAGCCCATGTTCTTATTTACGATTATACTGTTTACATAGGAGAGTGTATTCAATTATGATTTTAGAATACTTTTAATGACTTTTATGAAATTAAAAAGTTTAGGTGTATTTAATGTGGGCTTTTAACGACTCTATAAAAGTAATAAAGTATTCAATACAGACTTTTATAGACTTTTAAAAAGTCTATAAAAGTCATGTGATATTCATTCAAGTCTTTTTAATAGTCTATGAAAGTTATGAGGTATTCAAAATCTCAATGACTTTTAATGATTTTTAGTTATAACAAATCTCACAATTTGTCTTCCATGCATACCAAAGACTTTGAATGACTTTATAAAAACAAAATTAAAAAGAATTTCACTTTAGACAAAAAACATAAAACTCTTTGAAAATCATCAACCATCGAACATATGTTCTATTTTCAAATAAAAGCACACTCATTCTTACCAAATTTCATAAATAAAATAAAACGAATAACTTTTAAAATGAATAAACATTATTAAAAAAAAAAAACATACAAACATTAACAATTTATAAATAAAAGAAATTAACTAAAAAATAATATAAACAACTCTCCATCAGCCAATTAAGGACGAGAGATTTTTTTTTTTTATCTATATTTTCAAAGCAACTAAACAAAACCTAAACAAATCAAATTAACTTCATTTATGTAAAATAAAAATAATAAAAAATAAAAGACACTAATTAACCATGCCAATATGTCATAATCAAAGTTGCGTATGAGTATGACTCTATGTAATTATGATGAATATCAATATATCCACTTTTAGGCATGGGTCTTATTCAACAACTGAGTGCGGTTTTTACATTTTTTTTTGGTGAACGAGAGGGCTAAAAGCCCGAGACAACAACAAACAGAAACAACCTAAAAAGTAGGAAAGGATCTGACAAAGGAAGAGTCCTTAACATCATCTTCCAACAATCCAGCAATATGGGCTCTAAGGACTAGCCAATTCTTACAAGACGGTTTTTATGTTTTATTTTAGTGACTTGAATGAATTTTTTTAGATTTTTTATACTCATTGTCACACTTTCAAAAAATTTAATTGCCTCAAAATTTATACATAAGTATAGAGAAAATATTTTAAGAAGTTCTATAAAAAAAATTTATAAAAAAAATTTAAAAAAAAAAACAAAAGAAGAAGATTAAAACAAACGAGTGATACTAGCCTTGTGGTCAACAATTGTCGCTAGAACCATCCATCCAGAAAATCTTCAACACACTATCAAATATTATACAAACCCATCACAATGAAGACAAAATTCAACCTCATCACATAATTGTATGTATCAGTGCCCATCATTCCATTCAGAATTCAAACATTTGTTATATCAAATCTGCAACATTCATTGGCATTTCACCAATCTGGGTACTGTAATATTGCTCTATGTCTCTAAGCGGCGCACCTCTGCACAAATTGCGTTGGTGAGACTACGCATGACGACCAGCGCACCACCAGTGGCAATCCTCTGCTAAGGTTGTGCTTGTCATCTGCGATGGTGCTACTCATGTGGACCGGCGCAATGCGCGGGTCAAGGCACCAGCGCACAGGCACACACTCAACAGTACAGAAGAAAACTGTGCAAGTGTGATTTGTGTAATGTAAACATACAAAAAACAATAATCACACATGCATGCTAGAGAGAGAGAGAGAGAGAGAGTGTGTGTGTGTGTGTGTGTGTGTGTGTGTGTGTGTGTGTGTGTGTGTGTGTGTGTGTGTGTGCAACTAAATCTCTTCAATTTAAGAGTCAAGATCAAGTAGCTACCTTCCTTGAAGCTCTTGAAGTCCACAATGAGGTCCTTACGCATTTGAAATGAGCTTTCAGCTCCCACGATCGGCATGCATGCAAGTTGGTGAAGGTTGAGAGGTTGAGTAGTTATCTTAGATTAGTTCTCTTAGCTTTGAGGATAATAAATTAGGTTGTTTATGTTTAGTGCAATGCTATTCTAATAAGGTTGAGTTGTATCAATCGTTCCCTATTTTTAAGGTTTGTTAGTTATCACTGGTTACCTATAAGAGGGTCCAGTTGTTATTGAATAAGGTATGCAATTATAACTCAAATACTTCCTCTGTCTCTCGTTCTTCTCTCTTCCTTTTCTCCCTCTTTTCTGAAACTAAATTCTCTCATATCAATTGGTATTAGAGCCTTTTCGGTTCAATGGAAACATGCAGCAAATCCAACACAGAATTTCATGCTGATATGAATAAGGCTTTAGCACGGCATGATGCAACTTTGCAGACCATTCTTACCGAGTTACAAGCCTTACGGGCCGCCCGTAATCCCGTTCCTCCCAATGTTGAGACCAATCCATTTGCTCCAGGCAAAGCCTCGCACCATCTGGTCTGACAGGATGGCTCCACTACTCCCACTAATCTCACCAACCCCACTACGGCAGACCGGAACAATCACCATCTCAAGTTGTCCTTCCCAAAATTCGGAGGTGACGACCCAACTGGCTGGATCTTTAACGCTAAACAGTATTTCGATTTCAAAGGTGTGGTAGGGGAGCAATAAGTGCAGCTAGCTTCCTTTCATTTGGAAGGGATCGCTCTTCAATGGCATCGGTGGTTGACAAAATTTAAAGGGCCTTTGTCATGGAATGAATTCACTCGAGCTATCTTACTCCGTTTCGAACCTACAGATTACGAGGATCCCGCTGAAGCTCTCTCGCGACTCAAGCAAGTCACATCTGTCGCAGCTTACCAGGCTGAATTTGAGAAACTCTCTCATCGGGTTGATGATGTCCCTGAAAGCTTTCTAATTGGGTGTTTTATTGCAGGTTTATTTGATGAAATTCGTTTGGATGTTAAAGTTAAGCAGCCTAGAACTCTAGCTGATACGATAGGAGTAGCGAGATTGATTGAGGAGAGGAACCTCCTACGGAAACGAGCCAACCCCTTCCCTCGTTCCCAATCAACTGTGGTTCCGCAAAGGACCACGACCAACCCAGCTGCTGGTCTCCTTGGATCGCCTCCTAGCTAGAAAAACACTACTCTTGTTCCATTCTGAAGGATCACGAGTCAAAAGGCCCGAGAGCGGAGGGAAAAAGGTTTGTGTTTTTACTGTGATGAGAAGTTTGTGCCAGGTCATCGCTGCTAACGACCTCAGCTATTCATGATTGAGGATTCTCCACAGCCAACAAATGAGCCCTTTGTAGAAACATACGAGGAAATTGGTTCCGACGGCTCATTACCGGAAATCTCTTTCCACGCTATTTAAGGTACGGACCACCCGCAAACACTAAAGGTCCTAAGAAAGCTTTGGAACAAGGCTATTACCGTCCTTATTGATAGTGGTAGCACGCACAACTTCATTGATCAGGCGGTGGTCACCAAATTTGGCCTCCTTGTGGACAGGAACCATTCATTCCAAGTGATGGTGGCAAACAAAGATAAGATCAGCTGTTCCGAGAAATGTTTGACCTTGACTTTATTCATCCACAATCAACCTGTACAATCGGATTTTTATGTGTTGCCGGTAGCGGCGTGCCAAGCCGTATTGGGCATACAATGGCTGGCCACACTTGGACCAGTGGAGACAGACTATAGCAAATTGACTATGACATTTACTCAAGCGGGCAGAAGTCATACCTTTCAAGGGATGAGTCGATCGGTTTCGGAGGCACTCGATGACAAAGAGTTGTCACACCTTTCAGGCATTGACCTCCTACTCCAAATTGTTGTGTGCGAACAAGCAGAGGGGTCTAGGAGAGCATATTCAGACGATGTCAACCAGATTCTAACAGAGTTCAACCACTTGTTTTCACAACCTGACAGCCTACCACCGGTGAGAACACATGACCATAAAATTCCCCTTTTTCCCAATCAAGCACCAGTCAGCGTTCGTCCATAAAGGTATCCGTACTACCAAAAATCTAAAATTGAGAAAATGGTGAAGGAAATGTTAGACTCAGGCCTTATTCGTCCCAGCAGCAGCCCATTCTCTTCTCTGGTGTTGTTAGTTAAAAAAGCTGATGGGGGATGGCGATTTTGCGTGGACTATCCGGCCCTGAATGAAATCACAATCAAAGATAGGTACCCGATTTCGGTCATTGACGAACTTTTGGGCGAACTCCATGGTGCACAGTATTTTTCCAAGCTAGACTTGAGGTCAGGGTACCACCAAATTCGTGTTCAGGAGGCGGATGTTCCCAAAACGGCATTCCGCACACATGAGGTGCATATTTCATTACGTAATGCGCTTTTGTGCAAATATTTTACATGGATCCTCTTAAAATTGTGTATTCTTCATATGTTAAAATTTTTAGGTAATTTTAAAATTTTTGCAAATTATGCAATTTTATAGAGGTTTAAGTAAGGGAAATTTGACCGAAACAATACGAGACTCATATTTCATTACGTAAAATGCTACTATCCTAATTTTTTGCATGGAACCTCTTAAAATGGTGTATTTTTACTATGTGAAAAATTCTAGGTAATTTTAAATTTTTTGCAAATTATGCATTTTTATAGAGGTTAGTAAGGAAATTTGATCGAAAAATTACCAAGTGCATATTTCAATATTACGTAATGCACTTTTTTCATAATTTTTTCCATGGAACCTCTTAAAATAGTGTATTCTTCCTATGTTAAAAATGCTAGGTAATTTTAAAACCTTTACAAATTATACATTTTTATGTAAGTTGGCAAGGTAAATTTGACCTAAAAATTGCAAGGCGCATATTTCATTACATAATGCGCTTTAATCTGAATTTTTACCATGGAACTACTTAAAATGGTGTATTCTTCCTACATTAAAAATTCTAGGCAAATTTTGCATTTTTATAGAGGTTAGTAAACGAAATTTGACCAAAACAATACGAGGCGTATATTTCATTATGTATTGCAATTTTGTCCTTATATTTTATCCATGGAACTAATTAAAATGGTTTATTCTTCCTATGTTAAAAATCTATGTAATTTTAATTTTTTTGCAAATTATGTATTTTTGTAGATGTTATTAGGGGAAATTTGACCGAAACATTACGAGGCACATATTTCATTACATAATGTGCTTTTTTCCTAATTTTTTCCATGGAAATACTTAAAATGGTGTATTCTTCCTCCATTAAAAATTCTATGTAATTTTAAAAGTTTTGCAAATTACGCAATTTTATAAAGGTTAGTAAGGGAAATTTGACCCAAACATTACGAGGAGTATATTTCATTATGTAATGCGCTTTTATCCTTTTTGTTTTCTTGAAACTACTTAAAATGGTGTATTATTCCTATGTTATAAATTCTAGGCAATTTTAAAATTTTTTCAAATTATGCATTTGTATAGAGGTTATTAAAGGAAATTTGACCAAAATAATACGAGACGCGTATTTCATTACGTAAAGCGCTTTTGTCCTAATTTTTTCCGTCAAACCTCTTAAAATGGTGTATTCCTCCTAAATTTAAAATTCTAGGTAATTTAAAATTTTTGCAAATTATGCATTTTTATAGAGGTTAGTAATGGAAACTTGACCGAAAAATTACAAGGTGCATATTTCATTACGTAATGCACTTTTGTCCTAATTTTTTTCATGGAACCTCTTAAAATGGTGTATTCATCCTATGATAAAAATTATAGGCAATTTAAAATTTTTACAAATTATGCATTTTTATAGAGGTTAGTAAGGGAAACTTGACCGAAAAAATACGAGGTGCATATTTCATTACGTAATGCACTTTTGTCCTAATTTTTTCCATGGAACCACTTAAAATGGTTTGTTCCTCCTACGTTAAAAATTCTTGGTAATTTAAAAACTTTGCAAATTATGCGTTTTTATAGAGGTTAGTAAGGGAAACTTGACTGAAAAATTACGATGTGCATATTTCATTACGTAATGCACTTTTATCCTAATTTTTTCCATTTAACCTCTTAAAATGGCATATTCTTCCTATTTAAAAATTCTAGGTAATTTTAAATTGTTTGCAAATTATTCATTTTTATAGATGTTAGTAAGGGAAATTTGACCAAAACAATACGAGGCGCATATTTCATTATGTAATGCACTTTTGTCCTAATTGTTTCCTTGGAACCTCTTAAAATTGTGTATTATTTTATTACGTAATGCACTTTTGTCCTACTTTTTTCCATGGAACCTCTTAAAATTGTGATTGGGTTATGTCTATTGAAACTTAAATTTAGATAAGCCCGTCAAGATCCCCGATCCACACGAACTTGCATGGATCACTTGATATATTCTACCAGACTAATTATAGGTCCATCTAGAATTGTATTAAGGCATGTGGACTTGTGTTTTTTTAGTAAGAATTGGTCTAGTTCACATGTGGGCCTAAAGGTCCAATTGATTTAATAAAATGAAAATTAATACGAGGGCCTATCTTTGTGTATAGGGGGGCAAGGCTTATATAAAAGTCTAATGTATTATTTTGTTTTATTTTTTGATTAAATGAAAATTAATTAATTGATTAATTATTTAATTAAGAATCAAAATCTTTTTCTGACAAGGAAATATGTTTCTTAGTGTTATACTATTGATAGTAGTATATTAAATATAAAAGACTTTATTTGGTAAGTAGATAAATAAGGGATTTATTTATCTAGTCAAATTAGGAAGTCTTTTATATAGTCACAAATGCACTAAAGAATTGGATTATGGTTTGAATTCTAGAAGATTGATTGACGTCTTTTGTGGAAACACAAATCCTTTTTTGTAGAGGATTTCGGTCTCCACCTTGTTGACACAAGATAGAATTTGGCCAACCCTAAATATATTAGGGCAAGGAATTTGGCCCCTATATATGATAAGGAATAGAATTCGGCCACCCTCTAGGTCTTGGACTTGAGAGATATTTTTCTTTTGCTAGAGAAAAATAAAATCCATCTCTTAGACTAGTGTGATTATTTTCGGTCAAGGGGAATAGAAAGAAAAGTTTGTTCTTATTTCGATAGTGCACTAGTTACTTTTACATCAAAAGGTTTTGTGCATAATTTCGAATAAGGTTCACGCGAGTTTCAATCTAACGATTGTGAATTTAAAAGTGACTGGAACATTCTTTGTTGTCTCTTGGAACTTTTTGTGACTAATGAAAAAGAAAAGGTTTTGTTAATCCATCCTCAGGTACACAATTCAAAGACAATGGAGACCACGCTCCTATGTGATTCAAGTTCGTGATTTGATTGAAAGATCTAGTGGATTACCATCGACGCAACGTCAATCAGATCGCGCGACAAAGGTATGAAATCTTTAACATTATATGTTAATTAATTAGAGGGTTAATGTTCAAAATATGGAAAAAATAAATAAATAAACTATACTAAACCTATTTTTTTTTGCTTCCGCCGTGTGTATTTTTCCCTACAATAGTCTGGTCAAATGGTAGTCGAGATTTTCGACATTTGGGGGATTGACTTCATGAGACCATTCCCACCTTCAAACGGATACATCTACATTCTGGTAGCCGTGGACTATGTTTCGAAATGGATTGAAGCAATAGCCACAAAGACCAACGATAGCAAGGTAGTTGTGAAGTTTGTGAGGAGTGTGATCTTCTCGAGATTCGGGACTCCACGTGCCATCATCAGTGATGGGGGTAATCACTTTTACAACAAGGTATTCGCCACACTTTTGAAGAAATATAGTGTGAACCATAAGGTTGCAACCCCCTACCATCCTCAGACCTCCAGTCAAGTAGAAGTCAGTAACAAACACATCAAGCAGATACTTGAGAAGACAATGAACACAAGTCAGAAGGATTGGTGGTTCAAACTAAACGATGCCTTGTGGGCTTATAAGACTGCTTTCAAGACTCTGATTGGGATGACACCATATCGTCTGATTTTTGGGAAGGCTTGCCACTTGCCGATAGAATTAGAGTGCAATGCTTTATGGGCACTTTAGAAGCTGAATTGGGATATGGACGCAGCAGGTGAGGAGCGAAAACTTCAACTGAACGAACTTCGGGAGCTTAGAGACGAGGTATATGAAAACGCCAAGATTTACAAAGAAAAGACCAAGAGAATGCATGACAAGAACATAATCCTGAAGGATTTACATCCGGGCATGAGTCCTCCTGTTCAACACTAGGTTGAGGTTGTTTCCAGGAAAGGTCAGATCAAGATGGTATGGACCTTACATAATACTTCAAGTGTTCCCTCTTATAGTTATAGAGTTACTAAATGAGAAGAATAGGGATATGTTTGAATTGAGAACATTTTCAATTTGTTTCAAAGCTGCCTTTGAATTTAAGTCTCACTTGTATTGTTACTTTAACATTTGGCAGACGAGCCTAGATGTTTATAACACCCTTGTAGAAAGGGAAAGATAAATGTCTAACACATAGACGAAAAGATTCCGAATGAATGGTGGATTGGTGGTGGATTTCTTGATGGATTCATGTAAGTGGATAAAGAGAACTGAACTCT
Source organism: Acer campestre (assembly GCA_954870605.1). Taxonomy (NCBI): domain Eukaryota; kingdom Viridiplantae; phylum Streptophyta; class Magnoliopsida; order Sapindales; family Sapindaceae; genus Acer; species Acer campestre. The sequence continues at coordinate 52,738,608 of OX940801.1, read as the reverse complement.
ATGGTAATTTAAATCATGTATTGCTGTAAGAGTGCCTTCATTGGATTTGTATTATGATAATGATAAAAATAATTAGGCCTCTGTTTTCCCGGTTAGGTTGGATTAAATTATATCATGTGATTGGAACAAAATATTATATTATCTTTATCTTGTTCTCGTTTGTTAATCTAGTAAAAATGCTACTTGATTTGTAAAGGGTGTACTATTTAGTCACTAAATTTTGCGAAATAACAAAAATAAAAGTAAAATTCTTTACTTTTAGTATTCCTTACTAAACTCGACTTTTGAAAGGAAAAATTTATCCTTAATAAATTTTAAGAAATTGGCTATCAGGGTGTGTGATGTAGGAAGACTTATGTAATTAGCTTGGCTATTTAGTTTATTTTATTAGGGGTAGTTATGTCATTAATGTGTGGTTATTTTGTTGTGTTTAGAGCTCTTGTATTTGGACTTGTAGGAGGATATAAATACCTCTGTTAGCTTTTGTAGAAAGGAGGGAATATTTTGACATTGTTATCAAACTTGTTGTTTCCTGGATTGATTCCAGTTAGCCATGGATTTGGCTCTTATCTGGCTTCCTACTGCGTCAGTATGGTTACCATGTTGGACCCGAACTTTGTTGGTAAACACTTTGAAAAGAAAAGTTTCTTTATTTGCTTAAATGAAATCTATTCTTTTTGAACGACTATTTTCAAGAAATATTATGACCGACCCTCGAATGAGGAATTAAAAGTTCAATAATAAAATTAACATTTTTATGATAACCTTCAGGGATTTTATTCACCTGAATTGAATATAGATAATGATATATATATATATAATGAATATTAGAGATATTGATATACATATTCGTTTGAAAATCTTTTTCCATAACATTAGGAGATATATCTACTTCTACAGGGGTTTAAAAATCTATTTTCATAATATTAGGTGATAACCACAACTTCCTCACAGCATGCTCATGTAGGGCTTGCATCCCAATGTAAAGATAAGAGGTTATACACCATTCAACCAAAAGGACAACTTCCTCACAGCATGCTCATGTAGGGCTTGCATCCCAATGTAAAGATAAAAGAGAGATTATACACCTTTCAACCAAAAGGGAGTATATATGTGTATTTTTGGAGCTCCAACAGGTCCCTAAATGGCTCATTTAATAGTGTTTTAGTGGAGTTTACTCCCTTAATTAAAGAATGTTTTCAGAGCCCCTTAAATGGACTCCACCTATTTAAGATTATTTTATTTTTTTGAAAAACTTCATATATTTAAAACTCATAATTAATAAACAATATTTAATATTTAAACACAATATCTAACATTTAAATAATAATAATAAATTATTAAAGGGGACATTTAAGGGAGTATTGTTAGAGCACATACTCCCTTAATGGTCCCTTGTAATAACATATACCCTTAAATAAGGGAGTCTCCAAGGGAGACCTGTTGAAGATGCTTTAATTCCAAATTACTAAATCTAACCTCATACTAACACTTTGAGGAGATATCTATTTCTAAGGTTAATTTATCTAGTTGAGCTCCAACAAATCCCAAACTTGCTCTAAATATCAAAAGATACACCGAAATAAACCAATATTTACTATTTAGGGATCACAATGGAGGAATGACAAACGCCCCATCACTATAGAGATTCCCCAATTTATATATATGGGTTGATTATTAAGTACATCAAACCTACTCAAAAAAAAAACTCTCATCGTTATTGATTTTGGTCTCGAAAAATCGGCATTGGTGTAGCTAACACAGGTTTGTTAAATGTACACGTGTGTGTATATACATATATATGTTGGGGATAATTCTGAACCAATGAACGTGGAAATATCGTGCCTAATATATGCACATAACTCATAGAAATTAATAACGTCAATAAGCAGAAAAATAAAATAATCACAACACAAGATATATGTAGAAAACCCAAAACAGGTAAAAAACCACGGGACGTCAGGACGACAGAGAAAGTTCCACTATATGATAAACTGTTACAATCATATACTACAGAATTCTCTCTCTCACCTCAACCCCAAACCCCACTCACAAGATCCTCACCAAGAACCCCACAATATCCCCTAGGTCTCCCCTAAATATCACCCACGAATCTATAACTAGATCCACCGATATTCCCTTGAATCCCTCCTCGGATATTCCCTTGGGTCTCCCCGGATCTCACCACACTCTCTCTGATGTTACATGGTGTTCTTTTTCTCCACAGCCATAAATCTAATAACATAAATATTAGGACTATTTATACTAGTTACAGGGAGTTTAAGATAAAAGGAAATCTTACTCCTAAACGTACAAGATTTACTTGTTTCACATACATACTATTTCCTTTTATAACAAGTCTTCTTGTAAAGAGTATTTCTTTTCCTTCAAGCACAAGAACTTCCCAAAAAAACACTTTCCTTTTTCGTTGAAGATTTCCCATTCTACGCATGCTTATGATTGACTATGATTTGGGTCACGGTTGCGCACCCGTTTCCTAAACAGTTACAAGTCACCTTAAATTACATCACTTAGAAAACCGCGATCAATACGTTGAAACAATCTTTAGTCTTCCGTTCTTCTGGTCTTCAAACCTCCTTCAAACAACACCATTCCATCTTCCAAACGTATCCCACGTCTCCAGGAAGCTCCATATCAATTGATTCTTATTTGGTTCGCTTAGGAATACAAGTCAAAACCTAGCAATTCTCCCCTTTGACTTGAATTCTCGAGACCTTTGTCCACAGCCACAATTCTCATCACCAAGAATCACCATACCCCACCACAAGGTATAATCACTTAGGAATGAACCATCCTAAGATTTTCCTTCACACTTTTTTTTTTGTGTTCGTTGTTCCGGCACCATGTCGAAATAACCTGCTAAAATTGTGGTGCAACTCCTCAAGTCAGATTTCCAGGGAGTTCATCAGCCATCGACATCTTTGTCCATAATTCACCTTGCATCACTTTCTGACCAATGTCTTGTGTACAATTATGGACCACTAGCAGCAACATATCCTCTTCCATGGCCAGTGGGGAAAACTGCTAAAAGGATAAACATATCCTTACATCACCCAACCCTGTGAAAGACCTTCTGTCCTTGCATCACACACCCGGTGAAAGACTTGCTACTAGAAACCGAGAGTGCTCTGCCAGATAAGCCCCACACCACAGAGAGATTTTTTTTTCAGTAGTCAGGAGTTTTTTTTTTATATATATATATATAGTCAATCAGCTCCTTGTGTAACTTAGATTGAATCTCCATGACTTGTACCTGTCACCATAAGCCAAATTTCTCCTCCATCAATGTTCTTCCTTTCATCAAACCCTAACGAGTTCGAAATCGCCTTCAAGACGCATCTCCTTTGATAAACAATACTAGGCAACCATGATCTTCATTATCCCAATGCCACCAAGTCCTCCATACGATCTCCCATAAAGACTTGTCACCACCATTGCCAAACCATATGGCTCTGATACCAATTATTAGGGATAATTCCTGAACTAATGAACGTGGAAACATCGTGCCTAATATACGCCCATAACTCATAGCAATTAATAACGTCAATAAGTAGAAAAATAGATGAGAGAGAATAAAATAATCATAACACAAGATATACGTGGAAAACCCAAAACGGGTAAAAAAACCACAGGCCGTCAGGACGACAGAGAAAGTTCTACTATATGATAAATTGTTACAATCATATACTCCAAGATTCTCTCTCTCTCACCTCAACCCCAAACCCCACTCACAAGATCCTCACCAAGAACCCCACAATATCCCCTAGGTCTCCCCTAAATATCACCCACGGGTCTCTAACTAGATCCACCGATATTCCCTTGGATCCCTCCTCGGATATTCCCTTAGGCCTCCTCGAATCTCACCACACTCTCTCTGATGTTACATGGTGTTCTTTTTCTCCACAGCCTTAAATCTAATAACATAAATATTAGGACTATTTATACTAGTTACAAGGAATTTAAGATAAAAGGAAATCCTACTCCTAAACGTACAAGATTCATTTGTTTCACATACATACTATTTCCTTTTATGACAAGTCTTCTTGTAAAGAGTATTCATTTTCCTTAAAGCACAAGAACTTTCCAAAAGAACACTTTCCTTTTTCGTTGAAGATTTCCCGTTCCACGCATGCTTATGATTGACTACGATTTGGGTCACGGTTGCGCACTAGCTTCCTAAACCTTTACAAGTCACCTTAAATTACATCGCTCAGAAAACCGCGATCAATACGTTGAAACAATCTTCAGTCTTCCGTTCTTCTAGTCTTCAAACCTCCCTCGAACAACAACATTCCATCTTCCAAACGTATCCCACGTCTCCAGAAAGCTCCACATCAGTTGATTCTTGTTAGGTTCGCTTTGGAATACAAATCAAAACCTAACAATATATAAATAACTTTACTTGTTAAGCTTCATTAACTGTTCTCTAGGTAAAACAATCATTTCTTTTCAAATTTAAAAAGCAATCAATGCAATAAATAAAAAAATAAAAAACAATAAATGTCTTTCAAATTTAAACGGTAATCATTTATTTTTAAAATTAAGTCTTTTTTCGATCCCGTTATCCTATTTGCATTTGGACTATATGATAACACTCGATATGAGTAAAACATGATTTGAAATGTGTGATAACACTTGATACGTGTAAACATCATTTGGAATGTGTGATAACACTTGATACAGGTGAATAATAAAAAAATAAAAGGGGTGGTGAATCTAATGTCCAACAAAGTAAGAGGATTGATAAAGCTTTGGCTACAAGCCTACAACCCCCTTGTTTAAGTGTCCCATGATGGATCATTTTTTACTATGAGATTTTTAATTTTTTTGGCAGGTAAGAGAAGTCTTTTTAAAAAAAAATAATAATAATAATTGACAATAGTCCCACACAGGCATACATGCCCATTGTATTTACATCATTCATAACAATAACAGTAGTATGTATGGAAAAAAAGAAACTAATTTGTAATCTAGAAATTTGATTTCTTGTTGTGCTTTTTATACATCCAATATGCATTTGTGTCTGCTCAAGCAAAACAAAAACAAAAAAACAAAAAAAAAATACAAAACAAAAACAAAAAAAAGTTAAGAAACCTTATTAAAATCAAGCTAGTCAGCTCTAACTCGTCAAGAGACAAGCCTAAAAACCCTATGACCCAAAGCCCATGTTCCTATTTACGATTATACTGTTTACATAGGAGAGTGTATTCAATTATGATTTTAAAATACTTTAAATGACTTTTATGAAATTAAAAAGTTTAGGTGTATTCAATGTGGACTTTTAACGACTCTATAAAAGTAATGAGGTATTCAATACAGACTTGTGGTTTTCAATCAAGACTTTTTAACAGTCTATGAAAATTATGAGGTATTCAAAATCTCAATGCCTTTTAATGACTTTAAAACCTCAATGCCTTTTAATGACTTTAAAATATCAATGACTTTTAATAATTTTTAGTTATAACAAATCTCACAATTTATCTTCCATTCCTACCAAAGACTTTGAATGACTTTAAAAATAAAAATAAAATTAAAAAGAATTTCACTTTAGACAAAAAAAACATAAAACACTTTGAAAATCATCAACCATCAAACATATGTTCTATTTTCATATAAAAGCACACTCATTCTTACCAAATTTCATTAATAAAATAAAACGAATAACTTTTAAAATGAATAAACATTATTAAAAAAAACATACAAACATTAACAATTTATAAATAAAAAATTAACTAAAAAATTATATAAACAACTCTCCATCGGCCAATTAAGGATGAGAGATTTTATTTTTTTATCTATATTTTCAAATCAACTAAACAAAACCGAAACAAAATCAAATTAACTTCATTTATGTAAAATAAAAATAATAAAAAATAAAAGCCACTACTTAACCATGCCAATATGTCATAATAAAAGTCGCGTATGAGTATGACTCTATGTAATTATGATCACTATCGAAATATCCACTTTTACGCATGGGTCTTATTCAACAACTGGGTGCGGTTTTTATGTTTTTTTTTTTTTTTTGGGTGAAAGAGTGGGCTAAAAGCCCGAAACAACAAACAAAAACAGCCTGAAAAGTAGGAAAGGATCTGACAAAGGAAGAGTCCTTAACATCATCTTCCAGCAATCCATCAATATGGGGAGGAGGTTCTTCAAAGAAGGTGGTTCCCAGCTCTAAGGACTAGCCAATTCTCACAAGACGGTTTTTATGTTTTATCTTAGTAACTTGAATGAATTTTTTTAGATTTTTTGTACTCATTGTCACACTTTCTCAAAATTTAATTGCCTCAAAATTTATACGTAAGTATAGAGAAAATATTTTAAGAAGTTCTTTAAAAAATAAATAAATAAATAAAGATTAAATCAAACGAGTGATACTAGCCTTGTGGTCAACAATTGTTACGAGACTCGTAGTCAACAATTGTCGCTAGAACCATCCATCCAGAAAATCTTCAACACACTATCAAATATTATACAAACCCATCACAATGAAGACAAAATTCAACCACATCACATAATTGTATGCATCAGTGCCCATCATTCCATTCAGAATTCAAACATCTGTTATATCAAATCTGCAACATTCATTGGCATTTCACCAATCTGGGTACTGTAATATTGCTCTATGTCTCTAAGCGGTGCACCTCTGGACACATTGCACTAGTGAGACTACGCATGACGACCAGCGCACCACCAGCAGAACTCCTCTGCCAAGGTTGTGCTTGTCATCTGCGCTGGTGCTACACATGTGGACTGGCGCAATGCTTGGGTCAAGGCACCAGCGCACAGGCACACACTCAACAATACATAAGAAAATTGTGCAAGTGTGATTTGTGTGATGTAAACATACAAAAAGCAATAATCACACATGCATGCTAGAGAGTGTGTGTGTGTGTACAACAAAATCTCTTCGATTTAAGAGTCAAGATCAAGTAGCTACCTTTCTTGAAACTCTTGAAGTCTACAATCAGGTCCTTAGGCATTGAGTAGAATATCTTCAATCCTAAGCCACCCTTACAAGATTGAACCTCATTGTGATTTTGTCGACGAAATAAGCCAATCAAAAAGTTAGGCACTTAAATAAAGTTTGAGGCATGTAAAAGCTTTTTATCTTTTGACAAGACACAAATTTTTACAACGGTTAGTTAGGGAAAATGTACCGAAAACCGAAAATTCGTATATTTCATTGTAAAATTGTGATTTAATCCAAAAAAAAAATTCCAAGAACTCCTTAAAATAATTTATTATACCTATTCAAAAAGTTTGAGGCAAGTAAAAGCTTTTTAGCTTTTGACAAGACACAAATTTTTACAACGGTTAGTTAAGGAAATTGTACCAAAAACTGAAAATTCGTATATTACATTGTAAAAGCTTTTTAGCTTTTGAGAAGACACAAATTTTTACAACGGTTAGTTAGGTAAATTGGACTGAAAACTGAAAATTCGTTTATTTCATTGTAAAATTACGATTTAATCCATTTTATTTTTACAAGAACTCCGTAAAATAATTTATTGTAAATATTTATAAAGTTTGAGGAAATAAAAACTTTTTAGCTTTTGACAAGACACAAATGTTTACAACGGTTAGTTAGGGAAATTGGACTGAAAATAGGAAATTCGTATATTTCATGCTATGAATGTTTGCTTGCCTGTGTGCATGCATGCTTGCTTGCTTGCATGTGTGCTTTCTTGCGTGTGTGCTTTCTTGCTGCTTGTGTGTGTACATTCGTGCTTGTGCTTGTGGTTATTTTTATTTGGTGCGTGCGTGCGTGTTTGTTTTTATTGTGTGTGTTTGTGTTTATTTTTATTTTTCATGTGTTTGCGTGTTTGCTTGCTTGCTTGTGTGCATGCGTGCGTCTGTGTTTTATTATGGGTGTGTTTATTTTTATTTATTTTTTGTGTGTGTGTTTGTGTTGATCCGGGAGTCTCGTGTGGAAGGGCTCTTGTTTAACAAATCAAATATACGTCAAGGATAACAGGCTGATAACTCCTATGGGTAACTTTCCTTTATTTTGTAAAAATTATTTATAATATAGCACGAGCAGGGAGCGGGAGTGTGCGGGAGTTGCAGGAGCAGAGGTTAGTAAGGGAAATTTGATCGAAAAATTACGAGACGCATATTTCATTACATAATGCGCTTTTGTCCAAAAAATTTCCATGGAACCCCTTAAAATGGTCTATTCTTCCTATGTTAAAAATTCTAGGTAATTTTAAAACCTTTACAAATTATGCATTTTAATGCAAGTTGGTAAGGTAAATTTAACCAAAAAATTGCATGGCGCATATTTCATTACGTAATGCGCTTTTGTCCTAATTTTTTCCATGGAACTACTTAAAATATATGTTGTATCCTTCCTATGTTATAAATTCAAGGTAATTTTAAAAATTTTACAAATTGTGTATTTTTATGTAAGTTGGTAAGGTAAATTTGACCGAAAAATTACAATGCACATATTTCATTACGTAATGCGCTTTTATCCGAATTGTTTCCATGGAACTACTTAAAATGGTGTATTCTTCCTATATTATAAATTCTAGGAAATTTTAAAATTTTGACAAATTATGCATTTTTTTTAGAGGTTAAGAAGAGAAATTTGACCAAAACAATACGAGATGCATATTTCATTAGCAACTGCGCTTTTATCCTAATTTTTTTCCGTGGAACTAATTAAAACGATGTATTCTTCCTATGTTAAAAATTCTAGGTAATAATTTTTGTAAATTATAAATTTTTATAGAAGTTAGTAAGGGAAATTTGACACAAAATACGAGGCGAATATTTCATTACATAATGCACATTTGTCCTAATTTTTTCCATGGAACTAATTAAAATGGTGCATTCTTCCTCTGTTAAAAATTCAAGGAAATTTAAAATTTTTGCAAATTATGCATTTTTATAGAGGTTAGTAAAGGAAATTTGACCGAAAAATTACGAGGCGCATATTTCATTACGTAATGCGCTTTTGTCCAAATTTTTTCCATGGAACCTCTTAAAATAGTGTATTCTTCCTATGTTAAAAATTCTAGGTAATTCTATTTTTTTTTTTTTTTTGCAAATTATGCATTTTTATTGAGGTTAGTTATGGAAATTTGACCGAAAAAATAAGAGACGCATATTTCATTACGTAATGCTCTTTTGTCATAATTTTTTCCCTGGAACCTCTTAAAATGGTGTATCCTTCCTATGTTAAAAATTATAGGTAGTTTTAAAATTATTGCAAATTATGCATTTTTATAGAGGTTAAGTAAACGAAATTTGACCAAAACAATACGAGGAGCATATTTCATTACGTATTGCGCTTTTGTTCTTTTTTTTCCATGGAACTAATTAAAATGTTGTATTCTTCGTATTTTAAAAATTCTTGGTAATTTTAAAGTTTATACAAATTGTGCATTTTCATAGAGGTTTGTAATGGAAATTTGACCAAAATAATCCAAGGCGCAAATTTCATTACATAATATTCTTTTGTCCCAAATTTTTCCATGGAATTAATTAAAATAGTGTATTATTCCTATGTTAAAAATTCTAAGTAATTTTAAAATTTTTGCAACCTATGCATCAATATAGAGGTTGGTAAGGGAAATTTGACCAAAACAATACGAGGCACATATTTTATTACATATTACGCTTTTGCTCTAATTTTTTCCATGAAACTAATTAAAATGTTGTGTTCTTCCGATTTTAAAAATTCTAGGTAATTTTAAAGTTTTTGCAAATTATGCATTTTTATAGATGTTTGTAAGGGAAATTTGACAGAAACAATGCGACGCACATATTTCATTACGTAATGCGCTTTTGTCCTAATTTTTTCCATGGAACCTCTTAAAATAGTGTATTCTTCCTATGTTAAAAATTCTAGGAAATTTTAAAAATTTTGCAAATTATGCTTTTTTATTTTCCATGGAACCTCTTAAAATGGCGTATTCTTCCTATGTTAAAAAATCTTGGAAATTTTAAATTTTTTGCAAATTATGCGTTTTTATTTTCCACGGAACCCCTTAAAATGGTGTATTCTTACTATGTTAAAAATTCTAGGTAATTTTAAAGTTCTTACAAATTATGCATTTTTATAGAGGTTAGTAAGGGAAATTTGATCGAAAAATTACGAGGTGCATATTTCATGATGTAATGTACTTTTGTCCTAATCTTTTCCATGGAACCACTTAAAATGGTGTATTCTTCCTATGTTAAAAATTCTAGGTAATTTTAAAACCTTTACAAATTAGGCATTTCTATACAGGTTATTCTAGGAAATTTGACCTATACATTACGACGCGCATATTTCATTATGTAATGCACTTTAATCCTAATTTTTTCAATGGAACTACTTAAATTGGTGTTTTTTTCCTATGTTATAAAATTTCTAGTAATTTTAAAAATTTTGCAAATTATGCATTTTTATATAGTAAGGGAAATTTGAACGAAACAATACAAGACTCATATTTTATTACATAAAGCGCTTTTGTCTTAATTTTTTCCATGGAACCTATTAAAATTGTGTATTCTTACTGTGTTAAAAATTCAAGGTAATTTTAAATTTTTTGCAAATTATGCATTTTTATAGAGGGAAATTTGACCAAAACAATACGAGGCGCATATTTCATTACGTAATGCGCTTTTGTTCTAATTTTTTCTATGGAACCGCTTAAAATTGTGTATACTTCCTATGTTAAAAATTCTAGGTAATTTTAAAATTTTTGCAGAGTATGCATTTTAATAGAGATTAGTAAGAGAAATTTGACCAAAACAATACGAGGCGCATATTTCATCACGTAATGCACTTTTATCCTAATTTTTTCGCTGGAACCTCTTAAAATGGTGTATTCTTTCTTGGCTCAAAATTCTAGGTAATTTTAACATTTTTGCAATTTATGCATTTTTATAGAGGTAGTAAGGGAATTTTGACCAAAACAATAAGAGGTGTATATTTCATTACGTATTGCGCTTTTGTTCTAATTTTTTCCATGGAATTAATTAAAATGGTGTATTTTTCCTATGTTATAAATCTAAGCAATTTTAAAGTGTAGCCAAATTATGAATTTTTATAGACGTTTGTAAGGGAAATTCAACCGAAACAATACGACGCACATTTCATTACGTAATGGGCTTTTGTCACAATTTTATTCCATGGAATTAATTAAAATAGTGTATTCTTCTTATGTTAAAATAATGTAAGGGAAATTTGACTGAAACAATACGAGACTAATATTAAATTACGTATTGCGTTTTTGTTCTAATTTTTTCGATGGAACTAGTTAAAATAGTGTATTCTTAATATATTATAAATTCTTGGTAATTTTAAAATTTTTGTAAATTATGCTTTTTTTATTTTCCATAGAACCTCTTAAAATGGTGTATTCTTCCTATGTTAAAATTCTAGGTAATTTTAAAATTTTGCAAATTATGCAATTTTATAGAGATTAGTAAGGGAAATTTGACCGAAACAATACGAGGCACATATTTCATTACATAATCCACTTTTGTCCCAAGTTTTTCCATGGAACTAATTAAAATAGTGTATTATTTCTATGTTAAAAATTTAGGTAATTTTAAAATTTTTACAAATTATGCATTTTTTATAGAGGTTAGTAAGGGAAATTTGACTGAAACAATACGAGACTCATATTTCCTTACGTACAGCGCTTTTGTCCTAATTTTTTCCACGGAACCCCTTAAAATGGTGTATTCTTACTAAGTTAAAAATTTTAGGTAATTTTAAAGTTTTTGCAAATTATGCATTTTTATAGAGGTTAGTAAGGGAAATTTGATTGAAAAATTATGAGGCGCATATTTCTTGATGTAATGTACTTTTTTCCTAATTTTTCCCATGGAACCACTTAAAATGGTGTATTCTTCCTATGTTAAAAATTCTAGGTAATTTTAAAACCTTTACAAGTAGGCATTTCTATAGAGGTTAGTCTAGGAAGTTTGACCTATACATTACGACACGCATATTTCATTACGTAATGCGCTTTATCCTAATTTTTTCTAGGGAACTACTTAAATTGGTGTTTTTTTCCTATGTTATAAAATTTCTAGTAATTTTAAAAATTTTGCAAATTATGCATTTTTATATAGTAAGGAAATTTGACCGAAACAATACAAGACACATATTTCATTACGTAAAGCGCTTTTGTCCTAATTTTTTCCATGGAACCTCTTAAAATTGTGTATTCTTACTATGTTAAAAATTCAAGGTAATTTTAAATTTTTTACAAATTATGCATTTTTATAGAGGGAAATTTGACCAAAACAATACGAGGCGCATATTTCATTACGTAATGCACTTTTGTCCTAATTTTTTCCATGGAACCTCTTAAAATGGTGTATTCTTTCTTGGTTGAAAATTCTAGATAATTTTAACATTTTTGCAATTTATGCAATTTTATAGAGATTAGTAAGGGAAGTTTGACCGAACAATACGAGGCACATATTTCATTACATAATATGCTTTTGTCTCAAGTTTTTCCATGGAACTAATTAAAATAGTGTATTCTTCCAATGTTAAAAATTCTAGGTAATTTTAAAATTTTTACAAATTATGCATTTTTATAGAGGTTAGTAAGAGAAATTTGACCGAAACAATACGAGACTCGTATTTCCTTACGTAAAGCGCTTTTGTCCTAATTTTTTCCACGGAACCCCTTAAAATTGTGTATTCTTACTATGTTAAAAATTCTAGGTAATTTTAAAGTTTTTGCAAATTATGCATTTTTATAGAGGTTAGTAAAGGAAATTTGATCGAAAAATTACGAGTCGAATATTTCATGATGTAATTTACTTTATTCCTAATTTTTTCCATGGAACCACTTAAAATAGTGTATTCTTCCTTTGTTAAAAATTCTAGGTAATTTTAAAACCTTTACAAATAGGCATTTCTATAGAGGTTAGTCTAGGAAATTTGACCTATACATTACGACGTGCATATTTCACTACGTAATGCACTTTTATCCTAATTTTTTCCAAGGAACTACTTAATTGGTGTTTTTTTCCTATGTTATAAAATTTCTATTAATTTTCAAAATTTTGCAAATTATGCATTTTTATATAGTAAGGGAAATTTGACCGAAACAATACAAGACTCATATTTTATTTGAAACAAATTAAGGTGTGTACGATATAAGTCTAGAGGGGGGTGAATAGATTTTATCTAATTTTACCCAATTTTCATTAATAGGAAAGATTACAAAAATACCCCTAAATAGTCAATATAAAATAGCAAGTGTAATATGGTGCGGAATATTAAATGACACTTGATTTTTACGTGGAAACCCTCACAGGAAAAACCACAGGCTAGTAATTGAGCCACACTCGAACCTCAAATCCACTAAGTGTGAGAAAAATTACAACCTAATCCTGGAAGTAATCACACACCTACTTAATCCTGGTATGAGAGAACCTAGTCCAATTGCTTGTGGTTTACGCAACCTAATCCCGGAAGCTATACAAGTCTTACTTCTCAATGAAGAGATAACAAGTCTATATGAATATATGAATACTCAAAATGCAATAAGAGCTAGATAACTCTATATGATTATCTAGGATGACAATATTGCAAATAAACAATCCTAGATATCAATAGCTAGATGACATGTCAAAAAGCTTAGTTAAACATAGATTAGAAAACCTAGATAGCTATCACAATACAACACTCAATCAAAGTATCACAGACAATCTCTTATCTTGTATTTAGCATATTATCTAAAAACATACAAGTAAATAAAGAGATGCCTCAATATGAATCACACTAAAATTAGATGAGATTAGTGAAGAACATACCAAGAATGATGTGATGATGTAAAAGCATGCATGGATGATCCTATATGGACTTGATGAATCAAAGGGAATGCTTTGAGTGTTTCAAAGGTGAGTTCTTGATGATTTTTCTCTCAAGTGTCTCTCTTTTTGCTTTAGGGTTCAAAGGAGTCAAAGAACTTACTTTAGAAACAGAGAAGATGGTATATTTATAGGCATCAAGAACAGAGCACATGAAAAGACAAGTTTGCCCCTGAACCGCACGATCGGCGGTTTCATTCGGCGGCCAGGGCACCGATCATGATCGCCAAATTGGTCCCGAGAGAAACAAGGGAGCAACGGCAGTTTCATTCGGCTGTTTCATTTGGCGGTTTCGAAACCGCCAAATCAACCGCAGAATCAAACTTGAGATATTAAATGCATTAGGTATGATCAGCGGTTTCGAATCGGTGATCGTGGCCATCGATCACAACCGTAGAATCAGACTAGAGACCTCTAACTGAAAACAGCGGTTTCATTTGGCGGCCAGGGCTGCCGATCTAATCGCCGATTCACCAAAAATGGTGAATCCAAGGAGAAAGCTAAGGCAATCTCCGAGAGCGATCTTCGTGCAAAACCAAGCACACTAATGTGCAAGAGCGGACGTTTCCGAACATCTACAGAAAATGAATTACAAGACTCAAACACACAACAAGATACAATTCATAAAAGTGCATGTGTGAAAATGACAAGTGAAGAGAATGCACACACATGCAAATATGTTAAGTGTGTGTGTGCAACTAAATCTCTTCAATGAAAAATAAGCACTAGAGATATACCTTCGAAGTGCTTGTCACCTTGAGGTCTTGAAGAAGGGCCTTTGAGCTTGATCCTTAATCAATTAAACAACCCTAACAAGTCAAACCCCAACATGTGGTTTGTCTACGAAATAAGCCAATCAATATGAGAATCCTTACATTATTACGTAAAGCACTTTTGTCCTAATTTTTTCCATGGGACCTCTTAAAATTGTGTATTCTTACTATGTTAAAAATTCAAGGTAATTTTAAATTTTTTGCAAATTATGCATTTTTATAGAGGGAAATTTGACCAAAACAATACGAGGCACATATTTCATTACGTAATGCACTTTTGTCCAAATTTTTTTTGCTGGAACCTCTTAAAATGGTGTATTCTTTTTTGGTTGAAAATTCTAGGTAATTTTAACATTTTTGCAAATTATGCATTTTTATAGAGGGAAATTTGACCAAAACTATAAGAGGTGCATATTTCATTACGTATTGCGCTTTTGTTCTAATATTTTCCATGGAACTAATTAAAATGGTGTATTTTCCTATGTTAAAAATTCTAAGTAATTTTAAAGTTTTTGCAAATTATGAATTTTTATAGAGGTTTGTAAGGAAAATTTGACCGAAACAATACGAGGCACTTTTCATTACGTAATGCGCTTTTGTCCCAATTTTATTCCATGGAACTAATTAAAATAGTGTATTCTTCTTATGTTAAAATAATAAGGGAAATTTGACCGAAAAAATATGAGAATCATATTAAATTACGTATTGCGTTTATATTCTAATTTTTTCGATGGAACTATTTAAAATTGTGTATTCTTAATATATTATAAATTCCTGGTAATTTAAAATTTTTTGCAAATTATACTTTTTTATTTTCCATGGAACCTCTTAAAATGGTGTATTCTTCCTATGTTAAAAATTCTAGGTAATTTTAAAATTTTGCAAATTATGCAATTTTATAGAGATTAGTAAGGGAAATTTGACCGAAACAATACGAGGCACATATTTCATTACGTAATGCACTTTTGTCCCAAGTTTTTCCATGGAACTAATTAAAATAGTGTATTCTTCCTATGTTAAAAATTCTAGGTAATTTTAAAAATTTTACAAATTATGTATTTTTATGGAGGTGTTAAGTAAGGGAAATTTGACCGAAACAATACGAGACTCATATTTCCTTACGTAAAGTGATTTTGTCCTAATTTTTTTCACTGAACCCCTTAAAATGGTGTATTCTTACTATGTTAAAAATTCTAGGTAATTTTAAAGTTTTTGCAAATTATGCATTTTTATAGAGGTTAATAAGGGAAATTTGATCGAAAAATTACGAGGTGCATATTTCATGATGTAATGTACTTTTGTCCTAATTTTTTCCATGGAAGCACTTAAAATGGTGTATAATTCCTATGTTAAAAATTCTAGGTAATTTTAAAACCTTTACAAATAGGCATTTCTATAGAGGTTAGTCTAGGAAATTTGACCTATACATTACGACGCGCATATTTCATTACGTAATGCGCTTTTATCCTAATTTTTTCCATGGAACTACTTAAATTGGTGTTTTTTTCCTATGTTATAAAATTTCTAGTAATTTTAAAAATTTTGCAAATTATTCACTTTTATATAATAAGGGAAATTTGACCGAAACAATACAAGACTCATAATTTATTACGTAAAGCGCTTTAGTCCTAATTTTTTTCGGTGGAACCTCTTAAAATTGTGTATTCTTATTATGTTAAAAATTCTAGGTAATTTTAAAAATTTTGCAAATTATGCTTTTCTATTTTCCATGGAACCTCTTAAAATGGTGTATTCTTCCTATGTTAAAAATTCTAGGTAATTTTAAAATTTTGCAAATTATGCAATTTTATAGAGATTAGTAAGGGAAATTTGACCGAAACAATACGAGGCGCATATTTCATTACGTAATGCGCTTTTGTTCCAAGTTTTTCCATGGAACTAATGAAAATAGTGTATTCTTCCTATGTTAAAAACTCTAGGTAATTTTAAAAATTTTACAAATTATGTATTTTTATAGAGGTGTTAGTAAGGGAAATTTGACCGAAACAATACGAGACTCGTATTTCCTTATGTAAAGCGCTTTTATCCTAATTTTTTTCCAATGAACCCCTTAAAATGGTGTATTCTTACTATTTCATGATGTAGTGTACTTTTGTTCTAATTTTTTCCGTGGAAGCACTTAAAATGGTGTATAATTCCTATGTTAAAAATTCTAGGTAATTTTAAAACCTTTACAAATAGGCATTTCTATAGAGGTTAGTCTAGGAAATTTGACCTATACATTACGACGCGCATATTTCATTACGTAATGCGCTTTTATCCTAATTTTTTCCATGGAACTACTTAAATTGGTGTTTTTTTCCTATGTTATAAAATTTCTAGTAATTTTAAAAATTTTGCAAATTATTCACTTTTATATAGTAAGGGAAATTTGACCGAAACAATACAAGACTCATATTTTATTACGTAAAGCGCTTTAGTCCTAATTTTTTTCCATGGAACCTCTTAAAATTGTGTATTCTTATTATGTTAAAAATTCTAGGTAATTTTAAAATTTTTGCAAATTATGCTTTTCTATTTTCCATGGAACCTCTTAAAATGGTGTATTCTTCCTATGTTAAAAATTCTAGGTAATTTTAAAATTTTGCAAATTATGCAATTTTATAGAGATTAGTAAGGGAAATTTGACCGAAACAATACAAGGCACATATTTCCTTACGTAATGCGCTTTTGTCCCAAGTTTTTCCATGGAACTAATGAAAATAGTGTATTCTTCCTATGTTAAAAATTCTAGGTAATTTTAAAAATTTTACAAATTATGTATTTTTATAGAGATTATAAAGGTAAATTTGACCGAAACAATATGAGACTCGTATTTCCTTACGTAAAGCGCTTTTGTCCTAATTTTTCCACGGAACCCCTTAAAATGGTTTATTCTTACTATATTAAAAATTCTAGGTAATTTTAAAGTTTTTACAAATTATGCATTTTTATAGAGGTTAGTAAGGGAAATTTGATCAAAAAATTACAAGGCGCATATTTCATGATGTAATGTACTTTTGTCCTTATTTTTTCCATGGAACCGCTTAAAATGGTGTATTCTTCCTAAGTTAAAAAATATAGGTAATTTTAAAACCTTTTAGAATTGGGCATTTCTATATAGGTTAGTCTAAGAAATTTGACCTATACATTACGACGCGCATATTTCATTACGTAATGCGCTTTTATCTTAATTTTTTCCATGGAACTACTTAAATTGGTGTTTTTTTTCCTATGTTATAAATTTTTTTGTAATTTTAAAAATTTTGCAAATTATGCATTTTTATATAGTAAGGGAAATTTGACCAAAACAATACAAGACTCATATTTTATTACATAAAGTGCTTTTGTCCAAATTTTTTCCATGGAACCTCTTAAAATTGTGTATTCTTACTATGTAAAAAATTCAAGGTAATTTTAAATTTTTTGCAAATTATGCAGTTTTATAGAGGGAAATTTGACCAAAACAATACGAGGCGCATATTTCAATACATAATGCGCTTTTGTTCTAATTTTTTCCATGGAACCACTTAAAATATTGTATTCTTCCTATATTAAAAATTCAAGGTAATTTTAAAATTTTTGCAAAGTATGCATTTTTATAGAGGTTTGTAAGGGAAATTTGACCAAAACAATACGAGTCACATATTTCATCATGTAATGCACTTTTGTCCTATTTTTTTTTCACTGGAAACTCTTGAAATGGTGTATTCTTTCTTGGTTGAAAATTCTAGGTAATTTTAACATTTTTACAATTTATGCATTTTTATAGAAGTTAGTAAGGGAAATTTGACCAAAACAATAAGAGGCGCATATTTCATTACGTATTGCGCTTTTGTTCTAATCTTTTCCATGGAACTAATTGAAATGGTGTATTTTTCCTATGTTAAAAATTCTAAGTAATTTTAAATTTTTTGCAAATTATGAATTTTTATAGAGGTTTGTAAGGTAAATTCAACCGAAACAATACGAGGCACATTTCATTACGTAATGGGCTTTTGTCCAAATTTTATTCCATGGAATTAATTAAAATAGTGTATTCTTCTTATGTAAAACTAATGTAAGGGAAATTTGACCGAAAAAATACTAGACTCATATTAAATTACGTATTGCGTTTTTGTTCTAATTTTTTCGATGGAACTATTTAAAATTGTGTATTCTTAATATATTATAAATTCTTGGTAATTTTAACATTTTTGCAAATTATGCTTTTTTATTTTCCATGGAACCTCTTATAATGGTGTATTCTTCCTATATTTAAATTTCTAGGTAATTTTAAATTTTTGCAAATTATGCAATTTTATAGAGATTAGTAAGGGAAATTTGACCGAAACAATACGAGGCACATATTTCATTAATTAATGCACTTTTGTCCCAGTTTTTCCATGGAACTAATTAAAATAGTGTATTCTTCCTATGTTAAAAATTCTAGGTAATTTTAAAATTTTTACAAATTATGCATTTTTATAGAGGTTAGTAAGGGAAATTTGACCGAAACAATATGAGACTCGTATTTCCTTACGTAAAGCGCTTTTTTGCTAATTTTTTCCACAGAACCCCTTAAAATGGTGTATTCTTACTATGTTAAAAAATTTTGGTAATTTTAAAGTTTTTGCAAATTATGCATTTTTATAGAGGTTAGTAAAGGAAATTTGATCGAAAAATTATGAGGCGCATATTTCATGATGTAATGTACTTTTGTCCTAATTTTTTCCATGGAACCACTTAAAATGGTGTATTCTTCCTCTGTTAAAAATTCTAGGTAATTTTAAAACCTTTACAAATTAGGCAATTGTATAGAGGTTAGTCTAGGAAATTTGACCTATACATTACGATGTGCATATTTCATTACGTAATGCGCTTTTATCCTAATTTTTTCCATGGAACTACTTAAATTGGTGTTTTTTTCATATGTTATAAAATTTATAGTAATTTTAAAAATTTTGCAAATTATGCATTTTTATATAGTAAGGGAAATTTGACCGAAACAATACAAGACTCATATTTTATCATGTAAAGCGCTTTTATCCTATTTTTTTCCACGGAAACTCTTAAAATTGTTTATTCTTACTATGTTAAAAATTCAAAGTAATTTTAAATTTTTTTGCAAATTATGCATTTTTATATAGTAAGGGAAATTTGACCAAAACAATACGAGGTGCATATTTCATTACGTAATGCGCTTTTGTTCTAATTTTTTCCATGGAACCGCTTAAAATTGTGTATTCTTCCTATGTTAAAAATTCAAGGTAATTTTAAATTTTTTGCAAAGTATGCATTTTTATAGAGGTTAGTAAGGGAAATTTTGCCAAAACAATACGAGGCGCATATTTCATCACGTAATGCACTTTTGTCCTAATTTTTTCACTAGAACCTCTTAAAACGGTGTATTCTTTCTTGGTTGAAAATTCTAGGTAATTTTAACATTTTTGCAATTTATGCATTTTTATAGAGGTTAGTAAGGGAAATTTGACCAAAACAATAAGAGGAGCCTATTTCATTATGTACTGCGCTTTTTTTCTAATTTTTTCCATGGAACTAATTAAAATGGTGTATTTTTCCTATGTTAAAAATTCTAGGTAATTTTAAAGTTTTTGAAAATTATGAATTTTTATAGAGGTTTATAAGGGAAATTTGACCGAAACAATACGAGGCACATTTCATTACGTAATGGGCTTTTGTCCCAATTTTATTCCATGCAACCAATTAAAATAGTGTATTCTTCTTATGTTAAAATAATATAAGGGAAATTTGACCGAAACAATACAAGACTCATATTAAATTACGTATTGTGTTTTTGTTCTAATTTTTACTATTTAAAATTGTATATTCTTAATATATTATAAATTCTTGGTAATTTTAAAATTTTTACAAATTATGCTTTTTTATTTTCCATGGAGCCTCTTAAAATGGTGTATTCTTCCTATGTTAAAAATTCTAGGTAATTTTAAAATTTTGCAAATTATGCAATTTTATAGAGATTAGTAAGGGAAATTTGACCGAAACAATACGAGGCACATATTTCATTACGTAAGACGCTTTTGTCCCAAGTTTTTCCATGGAACTAATTAAAATAGTGTATTCTTCCTATGTTAAAAATTCTAGGTAATTTTAAAAAATTTACAAATTATGCATTTTTGTAGAGGTGTTAGTAAGGGAAATTTGACCGAAACAATACGAGACTCGTATTTCCTTATGTAAAGCGCTTTTATCCTAATTTTTTTCCACTGAACCCCTTAAAATGGTGTATTCTTACTATGTTAAATATTCTAGGTAATTTTAAAGTTTTTGCAAATTATGCATTTTTATAGAGGTAACGTAAGGGAAATTTGATCGAAAAATTACGAGGCACATATTTCAAGATGTAATGTACTTTTGTCCTAATTTTTTCTATGGAACCACTTAAGATGGTGTATTCTTCCTATGTTAAAAATTCTAGGTAATTTTAAAACCTTTACAAATTAGGCATTTCTATAGAGGTTAGTCTAGGAAATTTGACCTATACATTACGACGCGCATATTTCATTACATAATGCGCTTTTATCCTAATTTTTTCCATGGAACTACTTAAATTGGTGTTTTTTTCATATGTTATAAAATTTATAGTAATTTTAAAAATTTTGCAAATTATGCATTTTTATATAGTAAGGGAAATTTGACCGAAACAATACAAGACTCATATTTTATCACGTAAAGCGCTTTTAGCCTATTTTTTTCCACGGAACCTCTTAAAATTGTGTATTCTTTCTAAGTTAAAAATTCAAGGTAATTTTAAATTTTTTGCATATTATGCATTTTTATAGAGGGAAATTTGACCAAAACAATACGAGGTGCATATTTCATTACGTAATGCGCTTTTATTCTAATTTTTTCAATGGAACTACTTAAAATTGTGTATTCTTCCTATGTTAAAAATTCAAGGTAATTTTAAAATTTTTGCAAAGCATGCATTTTTATAGAGGTTAGTAAGGGAAATTTGACCAAAACAATACAAGACGCATATTTCATCACGTAATGCAATTTTGTCCTAATTTTTTCGCTGGAACCTCTTAAAACGGTGTATTCTTTCTTGGTTGAAAATTCTAGGTAATTTTAACATTTTTGCAATTTATGCATTTTTATAGAGATTAGTAAGGGAAATTTGACCAAAACAATAAGAAGCGCATATTTCATTACGTATTGCGCTTTTGTTCTAATTTTTTTCCATGGAACTAATTAAAATGGTGTATTTTTCCTATGTTAAAAATTCTAGGTAATTTTAAATTTTTTGAAAATTATGAATTTTTATAAAGGTTTGTAAGGGAAATTTGACAGAAACAATACAAGGCACATTTCATAACGTAATGGGCTTTTGTCCCAATTTTATTCCATGCAACTAATTAAAATAGTGTATTCTTCTTATGTTAAAATAATGTAAGGGAAATTTGACAGAAACAATACAAGACTTATATTAAATTACGTATTGCGTTTTTGTTCTAATTTTTTCGATGGAACTATTTAAAATTGTGTATTCTTAATATATTATAAATTCTTGGTATTTTTAAATTTTTTGCAAATTATGCTTTTTTATTTTCCATGGAACCTCTTAAAATGGTGTATTCTTCCTATGTTAAAAATTCTAGGTAATTTTAAAATTTTGCAAATTATGCAATTTTATAGAGATTAGTAAGGGAAATTTGACCGAAACAATACGAGGCACATATTTCATTACGTAATGCACTTTTGTCCCAAGTTTTTCCATGGAACTAATTAAAATAGTGTATTCTTCCTATGTTAAAAATTCTAGGTAATTTTAAAATTTTTACAAATTATGCATTTTTATAGAGATGTTAGTAAGGGAAATTTGACCGAAACAATACGAGACTCGTATTTCCTTAAGTAAAGCGCTTTTGTCCTAATTTTTTCCACTGAACCCCTTAAAATGGTGTATTCTTACTATGTGTAAAATTCAAGGTAATTTTAAATTTTTTACAAATTATGCATTTTTATAGAGGTTAGTAAAGGAAATATGATCGAAAAATTACGAAGCGCATATTTCATGATGTAAAGTACTTTTGTCCTTATTTTTTCCATGGAACCACTTAAGATGGTTTATTCTTCCTTTGTTAAAAATTCTAGGTAATTTTAAAACCTTTACAAATTAGGCATTTCTATAGAGGTTAGTCTAGGAAATTTGACCTATACATTGCGATGCGCATATTTCATCATCACTCGGGTTTCTATTCGGGTGATGATGAATGTTTTTGAATTGATCTTTACAATTGTTTCAACTTGAAGCAATTCAATTACTGATTTTACAAAATTACAACCGTTGATTGTGATGACAATTCATTTGAACTACCTATACCCATAAACATTATTGCAATTCAAATGACAAGTAGACTCATTTTGTGTTCCTATACTTAATGCAATCTAAGATTGAGTACATGTTCAATAACAAAGTCTGGTCCCTTGTAGACTTGCCTAAAGGGATAAAACTCATTGGGTGCAAGTGGGTATACAAGAGGAAAAGAGGTATGGATGGAAAGGTGGAAACTTTTAAAGTTAGATTGGTAGCTAAAGGTTATACACAGAAAGAAGGTATATATCGATTACGAGGAAACCTTCTCTCATGTGGCCATACTTAAATCCATTAGGATACTCTTATCCATTGCGGCTTCTTTAGATTTAGAGATTTGGCAAATGGACGTCAAGACAGCTCTCCTTAACGGAAGTCTTGACGAAAGCATTTATCTGGATATTCCATGCATCATCCATAAAATGGCAAGTGACACCCAAGTATGAATGTGATCGTCAATGGTCACTCCATATGTCGGCACATACGGACACACAACCGTTATATTTTTCAAAAAAAATGTCTAACTTTCTTTTTTCTTTTACATAAATCTTTTCAAATGTAAACGTGAGCGTGGCTCTAGGAACACGGCATGCAGCAGGGTTTAATGCTCATCGACAATAATTAATAAAACCAACCCTTTCACCAAAATTGAATGATAAGTGTTCTACTGCTACCATTCTAGCTAATTCTTCTCTATTTTGTTCATCAGTATAACGAAATAATTATTTGTTAGGAGTAGCGTACCTGGGAATTTGTAATTGTGACCTCGATCTGATCTCTGCTTCTGGATGTTTGGTTGAAATATGCTTTTGATAAGTGTCATATCCTCCAGATTTGCTCCACTTATAGACTTTGGTGCAGTAATTGCAAGCCACTACATAGCTTCCATCTTCTTTCCTAACTTTCTTCATATGTTTGACAAAGAGATCGGATTTGCTCTGCTTCTGTATCAGATCTTCCTCCTGTTCTAGTTCTAGTGGATCAAAATCAAAATCCGGAGCCGAAAGTGTATCAATATCAGATATATTTCTGAGTGGCTTGTCAAATTGGGGGGGGGGGTGGGCATTGGGATTGTGTTCTGAAATTGTTAGAGGGGGAGTAGGACAATCTAGGCCTAAGTCTTCAGCATAGGCCCGGCATTGCAGATACTCATGATAGGTGGTGTCATTATGACCGAGATTATCGATCATAGGACCCTTACCTTACATCGAAATTGAATGCCTAGGACCGTCACGGCCGTGACCCCTTCCATTTCCACCACTTGCCATTTAAAAATAAATTTGGGAGAGAATTGGAAACTTAGAAGAATAATAGTAGGTAGTAGTGTAGTACCGTAGTAAACTAGTAATTGCAAATAAAATAAACTGCAAATAAATGAAATTGGAAACTTAGTAATTGACTAATTGGAAATTAAATAAATTGGTAATAAGATGAATTGGAAATAAAATTAATTGCAAATGAAATATATTGGAAATAAAATAAATTGCAAAATGAAATAAATATTAAAACCTTGGAAACTTGGAGAGTTGGAGAATTTAGGGAGAAATTAGAATTAAAGAATAGAGAGAATAGAGAGGAAATTGGTGTGTGTGTGTGTGTGTGTGTGTGTGTGTGAGACGATCATTGGGCCTCCAACAGTCAGCCCAAAAAAAAAAACTGGAACCGTCTATTCGAGCTGGAATCGAGACCACCAGTTCCATTCTGGTTTGAACCGCCTAATTCCTTAACCCTTAGAACTGGAACCGGAACCGGCCTCCCCCAGTTCAGATTTCGATTTCAGTTTTTTCGGTTTCGGTTCCATGGTTCGAATCGGAACCTTGTCAAGTCTACTGCATATTGTATGGATACAAAAATTATTTAATTGATAATCTTGTTTTCTTCCTTCGAAAAAGAAAAAGAAAAAAACCACTATTTCCTACCAACTACTATAAAGGGTAGTCGTTGGAGGCCCAATGGTCGACTGACGTCAGATGACCGTTGGGCCTCCAATGGTCAGCCCAAAAAAAAAAACCTGGAACCGTCTATTCGAACTGGAATCGGGACCACCAGTTCCGTTCCGGTTCGAACCGCCCGATTCCTTAACCCTTAAAACTAGAACCAGAACCGGAACCAACCTCCCCCGTTTCAGATTTCGATTTCAGTTTTTTCAGTTTCGGTTCCACGGTTCGAACCGGAACCTTGTCAAGTCTACTGCATATTGTATGAATACAAAAATTATTTAATTGATAATCTTGTTTTCTTCCTTCGAAAAAGAAAAAGAAAAAAACCATTATTTCCTACCAACTACTAAGTACTTACTTGGTGTTATAAAGTCATAAATGGACACAGTAGCAGACAAAAATCAGAAAGAAAAAAAAAAGTACAAGTTTAGAAAGCAATAGCTGACCTAGCTTTAGATTTTAGTCCCCTCCTGGCTCCTGCTCTTTTGAAAAATTGTTAAAATTTGGTGTTTGACATCAAATATATAAATTCTCCACTCACCTACATATCCTTTTAATTTATTTATTTCTCCTACCTATATTTATATGTTTCTGTCAACAGTTCAACTTAATTAATTGCATTTTTTTTATGATATCTATTAATCTGAGATAAGGAATTTTTTTAAAAAACTTTCACCATTGGTAGGATTCGAACTGCTAATTTGGGAGTCATTTACCCAAGCCCTGAACTTATCCATTTACCAGCTAAGCTATGGCTGCTACGCTCCTGTTGGCTAATTAATTGCATTTTAATAGTAGGTAAGTTCAATTTTAATTTTTTTTTCTATGTAATTATTTCAATATGGGAGGACAGAATCATGTTGGCACAGCCTGTCCCAATTTACATGTCTATAACTTGCCAGATCGGACTTCATTGTTTTAAACTAGGTAATTTTGCAGAAGAAATTTCAAGCCAAAAAAAAAAAAAAAAAACTAGGGAATATAGATTTTTATTCTAATATAGTTGGAAACTATCAAAATTAATATCTTCCTCAAAGTTAGCTTCCTAAAATTTATTCTAACCCTAGCATCTGCTACCATCAACTAGTCAACATCTACGGTTCCTCTTGTCTGAGGTAACTGCATGCTTATTATGTCTTCTCTAGGGAGACTGTACATTGATGCATTACCGAGCTCGTTCGCCATCCGACTTTCGGGTGTAGTTAGCGCCAAAAGATGAGTAGCCTCCTCGTTTTTTCGCAAGACCAAGTAAACTATTCCAGCCAAATACACTGCCATCCCCGAAATTCCCAATATCCCTAAGAACACAGCTTCCACCACTTCCAAATGGCCTTGGAAAAGAAATTTGATGAAGCTGGTTGCTAGATAGTATATGTTGATCACCATTATCAAGGTACCGATGATCCACGTCATAGCTGTAATCTATAAACAAAGAAAGTTTGATATGCTGTAAAGTTATCTAAATTTTTTAAAGTTCTTGGGATATATTATCATATCAATATGACATAAATGGCTAGTCATGCGATTGACAGAATAAGATAATCATACGACAACAATATGCCATCAAACGAAATAAAGATTTACCATTGGTGAATTTGCATATGCCCCCATCTTGACCTTGCAGCTAGTAAACTTGAGAAGCGGAATGAGAGCAAAAGGAAGCTCAAATGATAGAATCATCTGTCAAAGCAAATATCAAAGGTAAGTTTGCTGTAATAGCTAAAAGGCACCTATTTAATTATGTGTTATAATCATATATGATATAATAATAGACGATTTTTTACTGCCTTGTATTTCCAATATATCGTTTTTTCCTTTTGAAAAATCAAAAATTGTTGCTAAGATCTGTATCACTTACCGATGCAATAATAATCAGTCTTCCAGCCCCAGCAGAGCCACCAATCAAGCAACAATTAAACTAGGGACTATTGCCAAGGATCGAGTTAAAAAGTTCCGAAGCCACGGTTTCAATTGTAAGTCTAGGAAGCCCTACAAAACAGAATTTAAGAAATATCATGTAAATCAGGAACCAAGATGTGTTAAGTGAAGCTAACGTAAAGCAACAAACTCACATCTTTACCCGAGCCACAGGCAAGCACATGCAAGCCAAGAGACTATATCATACATGCAAGCCTATCAATTAAAATATCTACATGGTTTGAACTTTAACTCTTATCAGAATGCTAAGTTGATTAAGAAACATTTAAATTCTCCGATTACAGTTAGGTCACCAACATAAAACCACAAGGTTATAGAAGAATAAGAAGGACGACTAAACATGTGATTCAATTACTAGATGATTATCCATTTCAGAATAAATAAATGACAACACTTATGCTCAGTCAGTTCAAATCCTGAAACCTTGTTGAAAATGGAAACAAGACTATATTTGACTTTAAGATAGTTATGTTCCAAGAATCTATAGAAAGAACTCGAAGATACTATAACCTGAATCAGTTAACAGATTACCTGCATAACATATTGCCCAGCATAAGTTCCTGTTATAGTAGAAATCTGGTCTGATGCCAACAAAGCAATTGCAAAAAGTTTAGAACTCCAACTGCCCAAAACATTCTGTAGACAAATAGATAGTAAATCACTACTCAGAAGGAAATGAAAAACGTAAAAATAGAAGTATTATCTGCAAAGCCAGGATCGAAAGGACAATTGAAATATTGAAGAAGTGTAGTCAGATCACATACTCTTAGCAAAAAGGAAGCTTTGTTTAAGTCCAAGTCCTTGCAGCTAGCCTGATCTTCTGGAGTTGTATTTGAGGAATTGCAAACTGCACCACTTACAGAAATAATTGACACATTAATGAGAAAAGCCACCATTAAAGCAAAGCCACTTTCGATCATATAAAATCTGCAAGCCTCCTGTGAACAAAGAATAGCATCAGCATTGCTCATTAGTGCTCATTAGTGCATTACATGAACATCAATACCATGTTAATTGATATTATCATTTGATTATCAATGAGCTTTACTAATTTAGTAATGAAGTTTTTAAAAGTAAATGGACTAGAAGAGTGACCAGAGATTAACGGCATTTTTCTTCTTACAGAAGTGATTTATTTAACATCAATGAAATATGAAGCACTAACGATAAATCTTTCATCACTAGTAAACTAAAAGTGAAATTTCACCTTGACGCCTTGAACGGATCTCGGGATCTTCCTAGAAAGCACCAAAGCTGAGTGGAGGAAGAGATTGTGTCGGCAGCAACCAACAAGAGATGAAGGATGATAAAAGGTGAGAAATCTCAAATAGGAGGAACCATTCAAAAGTTGGATGAGAGGAAGAAACGTACGGCGTGACCATAGCACCAAGAAGTGAAATTGCAAGACCAGCAGCACCATTTCCTTTGAGTTGGGGAACAAAAAGCCCATACAAAACTTCTTTGGCATCAGGCTTTGCATAGCCAAGCTCCGCAAAAAAGCACACGGCAATTGTAAGGACAAGAAAAGCAATAAAAAATTCAAGCTTCCTAACCTGTAAGAAAAAGACATGAAAGATCAAGTTGATTTCATTTATTTGCAGTCTTAATCGTTTGCAGTCTTTTGGGTCCATGTAAAAGCCAATAAATTAATTTCATTTTATTGATATAGATTCAAAAAACCATTCAATTGTAGTTGCGTAAAGATGTATAGCATGTAGAAATGATGTTTAGATACCCCATATTACTGCAATGCTAGAAGAACCAATGTACTGAACCTAGTTAGAAGAACACTGATCCAAATTGGAATTTGGAAGAGCATATTCAATGCAAAGGCCGTTCCAATCACTAGAATTAAAAGAATCAATCATAAGTATATTATGAACAGCAGGTATCAGGAATATTTTTAAAGAAAAATGCCACAAGAAAGTAAGCCTCGGATTCATTCTGTCATATGCATATACAAATGCGGATACATGCATATATGCATCATAAGTTTATATATGCTATTATGGCCGATAACAACAGTTTCATTTTGTGTCTAAGCATCAAAGTAAGCTTGTTTCGTTTGAGGCCAGTAATTTCTATAATGGCAAGTATCTCAAGCATGAAATCGGAAAAAATTAAGACTGTTTTATAAGGGACGCAAAAAGAAAAGCATAAAAATAAAGAAGATAAATCTTCAATAGTATTCCTAGAGCTTGGCAGTCCCAGTCCACAACTACAAGAAGTATTCAAGAGTCGAGCAATTGACTCAGCAAGGAACAAATCACATTGTGATGTGGGATGTATTGCAAGAGTACCTTTATAGATTCCCTTGCAATGGAAATGAAAACATCAAATTATTTGATTCCAAGCAAGCCAGAGACACTCTTACCTTAAGGTATGTCGCATGCGACTATAGCAATTTCAGCAAGAACCCATAAGATAAAGTTGGGCCCTTTAGGATATTCATTTCTGCAATGCTCTGCTTAATGTTTTCCTACAAGCAACAAAAAGAATCTTGAGTAACGAGTTGTATGAATAATAATATAATGACAGAAAGATTTATAGCAAATACAGCTACATTTAAACCTCACATACCCGTGACAACCCCGAGATTAGCTGCTAGGGACTGGATAATTACTGCAACACATGAAGCCACTAATATGATCCAAAGTAACTAGAATAAAAGAAGAAAGTCCCTCAAAAAAGAATACATGATGTGCAAGATAAAAAAAGCAAACTCCAAGTATATCCATGTGAGAGAATTAATGTAACTTTTCCTAACAGACCTTAATGTCTGTCAGTGATTGGACATTGTACAACTCAAGATACTATTTTCATTTCGTAGCTCCACTGAGACATAAATGAAACCAGAACATATGGAACAAAGTAGACCTCATAATATAACCATTTACACCATATCAATTCTTTCTTCGGTGAAAAGATATTTGGGGAAAAAAAAAACAATCCAATAAACCAATAACTGATCTAGTGATTGTTAATGTTGAAGATTCATAAAACTATTTATTGAATGAGAGATTTTATGGGCACAATATCTCAATATATGCTAATTTTAACAAGTTAGACTTTTATTTCTTTTGAAGCATCACATGAGAAAGTTTTGAAGGCAAACTAGTAGTTTTGTTCAAATATAACTAACATACTCACCCCATACTTGTACTGTGCTCCTGACCGCAGATCCGTTTCAACTGTAAATGCCCCGAAATATAAAGAAGGTATATATGATTAGGAACTTTGTAATCTGGATTGCAAAGAAGGGAAAAGAAAATCACTGCTCTTACAATTTCCAGGATCTATGTATGCAATGGTAACAAGAAATCCAGGACCCATGTAAGCAAATAAATTTTTCCAGCTTTTCTTCTGCAATAATACAATGCAAAAGATCAGATATCAAGCTGTTCTGAGTCAAATACCCAATTCAATCACAAAGACTTAATGCAGTAAATCCACTATCAATCAATAAAGAAAAATTTTCATACTGATAGCCTTAAGAAAATCATTGAAGAATGCTAAGGCTGAAATTTCCAAATTGAGGCCCATGTCGCCTAAAATGATCTCATTTATAAAGAACAACAATATTTTTCAATGAAGGTCAGAACAAAAAAAAATGATTCATACACACTACAAAGTTTAAGCAACTAGTCAATCAATTAGTCAGCCAAACTCCTACGAAACAACCCGCCATTAACTTTCCCAGTCCTTCAATTCTTTTCGTATCATTTCTCTGCTATTTACTTCTTTTCCTCTATCTAGGACAAACCAGAACATCATAATAATTACAAGGATGCATGGAGGTTCCAACAACAGAGTAAAATTAATACGTAGGAACACAACATATTAGAAATGTATAAAACTTGCTTTTGATCATTGTATAATATTCTCATTCTTATTTGTGAAAACCATCTTAGCTTGAATGGTGAATAAACGACACAAAAAAAATTCAATATCTGATTCAAAGACAACAAAATTTAGTTATGTTGCTTATAAGTTATAACAAGCTATTTAAAACAATTGCAAGAGTTTCTTCACATTCTTATCTTATTCCTCTTTGTACAAATATTATAGTCTTTCATACAAAAAATATAGTCTTTCCATCGAAAAAAGTTTTGAATGTAACAACATTAAAATATGCCAATTACTTCCTCTAATGACGCACACTTATCTAATAGCCACCTCTTTTGACCAAACAGCCTTCTTCCGCCAATTTTACTACTTTGATAATCTTTAAAAACATCTCTCATAAGGCATTTGATTTATTTTATCTAGATAATCTTTTAAGATCGAGGGACCACATAGAGGTTTTAATTTCCACAAGCCTACAATACTTGAAAGGCTTTGAAGGGTTCCAGCCATAGCATTTCCTTTGAAACGAAACAAGAAACTTGGTAATGGTCCAGTTGTATAGCCGAAAATTTATCTACAACGATTAAACATGTGGATACAATTCTTTGGATGCATACTTGAAATTTCAAAATCTCCACCACTAGAAAACATCTTTGCTTGAAAGATATATAGCCACAAAGCTATCCAATATACAGTCTCTCTAAACCACATCAAGATGGTTTCATAAAGTTGAAGAGGATCGAACTATGGAAAAGAACAATCAGCAGATTTGATGGTTAAAGGGATATCATCATTTCTAGCATTAGATTCAAAGCCACTTCTTCTAATGTAAACAATATTTGATTACTAAAAAACATGAATAAGGTTGATATTAAGTCACAGCATGTACTTATCAAAAAACTGACTTTTCTGACTCATCTCTCTCATTGCCCCATTCCATCAAACACAAGGGCAACAAGGCCAAGTTTCTCAAATGATCATAGACCTTAGAAAACGCGCAACATAAAGACTAAAGTTCAATGAAACCAATTTCATTTCACAGCATGTATTCAATATACAAACAAACACATAAGATACAAAAAGTTATGATAAGATACAGAATAAAAAACTCACATCAGGCACCACAATTTGGTCATTTTCTGTGTTTTCAATCAGTGGTGCATTCGAAGAGCTCTGGTTTCCACCAGTGCTAGCAATGAACTGTGGTTGCCCGGTTGAGGATGCCGCCATAGCCACTAATTCTGATTGATCAGAAAAGAAAGGTTTCAACTTTCAATTAGCAAGCAAAATGGACCATGTAAAAACCGAGTTTTAATTTGCATATCACGAATCAAAGACTAAATTTTTGAACTGGTAGGTGAAAACTAATCTCTGTTTGGTTGCAGAGAAACTAAAAGGAAAAAAAAATAAATCAAACCGTAATATATTTTAGTTAAAGTTGAATTGGTGCATGCAAGAAAATGAAACCCCATCTCATGTACGCTATCAAAACAAAAAACGAAGATATTGATTATCCCGCATTTTCTCAAGAAAAAAAATAACAGAGCACTAGGAAACGAATCCTAAAACGATTAAAAAAAAAATGTAACAAAAAGAGACTGAACCCAACAAGGGTATGCACCAGAAGAAGCAATCGTAATATGGGGTGTTACATTTTCTGGGGAAACAAACAATCTATTGGATGGAGAATTGGAGACGTGCATGCTTTTGATTTTGACATTTAATTTGGACCATTGAATGAAACTGGAGTGATCATGACTCATGAGTGGCAGAGTGGGTTTGGAAATTAAGAATTCAAAGAATTAATGGATGGTGCAGAATTTAAAAAAGTGGTCCATCATCATATATTCTTCCAAAATCAACACTAGCTAATAGCTTCATGAATTGAAGCTTCAATTAATATCACATTCAACAAAGTGACCTAACCTATTTCAAACATTAATCAGCTATATAGTATTTGTGCGAAGGAACACGTTATTACATGTGTCATGTCGATGTGTTATCAATGGATTTGAATCATGCAATGCAAGGAAGAAAACACGTACTCATGTTATAATTGGCATCTAGTGATCATACCGTTTATAATTACACTCAATAATCGTTGACCAAAAATTACAAGAACAGATGCTATTAATTTACAAAACAAGATATAAAAATAATAAGAGACTTTGATTATTAATTTATAACTTATCTATATGCTTTAACTAATTATTCATTTGAACATCCAAGTATATATCAACATTACATACCCTAATTAATTAACAACAGCAACACCTTACCAACTCCAACCTATGTCTTCGAGAGCAGGCCTCACACAACTTCCTATACTTTACTGCTGACTTCGACAGCTCCACCTCGTAAACCTCCACCACCTTCCCTTTCCTGCAAAATTCACTCCAAAGCTTCCCCATAATATCTGAAGCTGCAAATTTGGATGTAAACATGGAACCATATTTTCACTTGCTCTCCAACAAACTTGACAGATCAGATCCTGATATGAACTCAAATGTCTTGTAAAATGGGGGATTTGATAATGATTTTGATCCCACTAACTCAACTTCTCCATTCTTTTCATATTTGCCAAACACAATATTTCTTCCTCCTTTCCTCATCTCCACCAAATTCTCTATTTCTTCCTCCATAATCAACTACTAAACAGAGTATCCGTACCAAAACTTTACTCAATATTTCAGGTGTGTGTGAAGCTTGAAATATTGCTAGAGAAATTGATATTTTCCGGGAAATTTTTTGAGGAATGGGAGGCTTGAGTGAAGCTTCTGGTCTGTAATACTTGTAAGATTCCAATACTTATGTTACTCACAACCACACATCACAAGTCAAGGAGAAGCTGCAAATTAAGAAGAGACAAAATCAGTT
Organism: Acer campestre; assembly: GCA_954870605.1. Taxonomy (NCBI): domain Eukaryota; kingdom Viridiplantae; phylum Streptophyta; class Magnoliopsida; order Sapindales; family Sapindaceae; genus Acer; species Acer campestre. Next base: position 52,705,036 of record OX940801.1, on the reverse strand, counting down.
TCTTTGCATCTACAACCATATCCATTGCATAAACCCTAACAATGGCTATGCAAGCACACAGATTTTCCAATAATATAATATACAAAACAAGAGTACTTCTTGTTGTAGGTGTAGAAAGAATTTTATTTTAAGGGTTAGTTTTGGAATAAGATGCGTAGAAAAGACAAAATAAAGAATTTAGGTGGTTTTGTTGACACCCAACAATTCAACAAATATGATTTTTTATTTTTTTTAAAAAAAATTATTTAAAGAAAGAACCCTGAATAATTTTTGCCTCATTTTTTAATTAATTAATTTGAATAAAAAGTAATATAAATAATTTGCACTATATCTATACCTACAGGTGGATTATTAGGAGCTTCGGTGGTTAATTCTTGTTAGATTTCGAGTAATGAGTTGTTCATTTAATAACTATATTTGTTCTATACACCATTTGTTCTATTAACAATCTCTCAAAACAACTTTGGTTTATATAGTCATATCAAAAAACAACACATCTTACAATATCAATGTGTTATACAGTATTGACATGGCACCATTTTGGACTTGATAAATATATAAATCAATTACCAAAGATAGATGAACCTAGGTTCCCGACTTTCCTTCCGTTAAATCCGATTGCTAACCAAAACCATCAAAACCGCGTTTACAAGTGTTGTAACTATTTTTGATTTGATTATTTTATTTTATTTATTTTATTTTTATATTTAAACTTCTGTTGTTAGTCTAATTTGTACTCATTTTTATAATCAAACTTATCAAATCCAGGTTTTAACTAATTTATGGATTCCAGCCGAATTTGGGTTATGTTAGATACTTAGATGGGTTGATAAATTGATGAACCTATGTTGAGCTCTCAAACCACCCAATTGTCAAAGCTTTAAGACGTGGTATGTGCATTAGAATAAGTTTTTTCTCTTCTTATGATCAAATAAAACTCAAATCTTGTCTTCCAAAGCGACATTCTTAGAAATACACACATGAATTATGAATAAGAAAATGAAACTATATAACCAAATTCACATATCAAAAACAACCACTATCATTATATCATCAATGGTAAATGTCATTGTCATTGTAAAAACAATCTCTACTTCTTCTCAATGAATGATTTAACTCTGTAAGTTTTTCATCTATACATCTTCTTGCAGCTCATCATCCAATTCCCTGTTAACACAATCACCGAATCAGAATTGATATAAAATTACTGTGAACTGTTTATGAAAACAATGTTGTTCAGTTAAAAACGTATGTGAAAACAGATTTAAGAATCATGTCCTAATTTTGAAAGCAATTTATCAATCAAGAATCAAACACATCCTTACTTAGTCTAACAGTTTGCTTTAACTCAAAAATGTTTTGCATTTAATTTCTCAGCAACAAAATAATGTATGCAAATGAAACTCAAAATTGATGACCATACTTGAATTAAGGACTGAAATAAGGTCGAGAAGGCTTCTTATCGTTTCCTCTTCCTCGCACGATATTCACCACCACTACCATACTCATACCCATATCCACCACCTCGGTAGCCTCCAAAATCCCTGTAACCACCACCACTAACATACCCATATCCACCACCAAGATCTGCAAGATTCCTATACGGACCAGGGCCAAACCCTCCATCAAAACCTCCATAAGAACCGCCATATCCACCAAATGGAGGAGGAGGTTGGGGGTTTGAGGCTTTCCTTGGTTCAGCTTTCTTGATCTCCACCTACAACAAAGCAACTTAGTTAAAACTAGGTCTGCTACAAGAAAACTATTTTGTATAATCAAAAAAAGAAAGACCAAAATACTATCTGATTATGTAAATAAGTAAAAAATTAGCAAATAAATCCTGCCTCGTAAATGACAAGTAAAAAGAGTATGAAATAAGGGATGCTTCATAACACACAGTAGTCTGTTTACAGGCTGAGTTCTTGCAGCCATCCTAATAAGCTCACCTGGGTACCGGCCATATCAATCATATTTCCATTAGATAGCAATTCATTAACAACTTCCTTGCTGTCAAAAACTACAAATCCAAAACCTCGAGAGCGATTAGTTTCATGATCACGAACAATCCAGTGTTCCAGTACATTCCCATACTTGGAGAAGAAACTCTTGAGTTCATCTGAATGATAAAACATGTCAGCAGCAACAGAGAAAATGAAAATTAAATGATGGTAGTTTAGCAGACATACCTGTAGAAACCGAGGGTGGCATCCCACCAACAAATATCTTCTTCGTCCTAAAATCCTTCAATTGACCTGAACCTTTAGGAATGGTCCTTTTAATCTCAACCTGGTCAACCTAGTCAAAGCATAACAACAATACTACATATTGAATCCATCAAATAGTTTGTTCAAAAAACATTAACACAATCTAAGCTCAATTAGGTTAGATCCTCATTAAGTTCTCTCACTTACAGGCTATTTTAAAACAATGCCTAAAATAACAAATTCTGCCATGACATTAACTTTTTATATCAAACAAACATTTACCTCCTTCTGTTCCAGCTTCTTGTCCAACTCTTTGTGTTCCCTGCCCAATTTTTCTTGAAGAGAAGAATGTTCCAGTTCCTTTTCTTCATCCACAACTTTCAAATAAAAGAGTACAATCCATTAGTAAATAAAAGGACACCATTATTTGCATGGTTAAGATGCACATGCAATAACCAAAATGAGATGCACATGCAATAACCAAAATAAGAATGCAGGATTTGATCTTTCATGAAACAGTCAACTACAATTATGAATATTGATCCTCAAAAGAAAAAAAAGAAGCAATCCTTAAAGTGAATACCTGGAATATCCACGGCTTTGGTATCACATTCATATGAAAACTCATTTAAAGGGAATAAAACATTCTTTGACCGGAATCCATCGTCATCTGTATCAACACAATCAGAGGCTCGGCTATGTTCCAAGTTGTGTGAGTTCTTCACACGCAACAATTCCCCTTCCAACTCTGAATCCTAAACAAAAGAAATTGGTAACACATTGGTAAGACATTTTATACTGCGGAAACTCAAGAGCACGTTGTGTTAAATGCTCGCAACTTACTCTGCGTTCTTGAAGCTCCCGTTGTAGCTCTGCATTGCTAGCTTCAAGTAAAGATACTTTCTGTTTAAGTTCTGCATTGCTAGCTTCGAGTAAAGCATTGCTAGCTTCGAGTAAAGATATTTTCTGTTTAAGTTTTTGAAAGAATAAAAGGTTTGTTAAACAACCAAGTCTAGAAAGTATTAGTAGCAGGAGGAGAAAACTATTAGCACCAACATACTTGTAGTTCATCAAATGGTGAACTGCCACGATAGAATTGAATTTCAGCTTGCAACTGCTCAATTAGGCTCGTCATTCTTTGCATTTTAGCCGCCATTGGATTACGATTAATCTAAGATCATGGAAAAGAAATTAAAGGGTGTCATTATAAGATAACCATAACATTAAAAAAAATAAAAAATAAAAAGCGTCAAGTAAGAAAACATACAACTGCTTTATTTTGAATCTTGCGAGCACGATTTGCATAATTCAAAGTGTTTAAAGTCTCCTCAGCATTTGCATCAGCAGGACTAACACAAGCTTCAAAATTAAAACAATCAAATTTGATTAACTGAAATACAGGCTCTGATGCAGGCTATACAATTTTTCAACATGTAAAATAGCATACCTATCATCACAGTTTTGCTGTTTCCACCAAGAGAATCCTAAAAGTTCAAATAAGAATTCAAACATATTAGCACCTGTGAAATTGAAACAAAAGGCAGAAGCTCTATTTCAAAGTATGAAGGATAAATGAAATCATTTATATACCTGTAACAACCGTGTCAATTTGCTATCACGGTATGGAACATGACCTCCATCCTTCCGCTTCTTCTCATCTCCCAAAGCACTTATCACATTTCTAAGAGCTAGTAAGCTCTTGTTGTGAATGCCTAAATCATTAAAATTTTAGTTCACATTTCAAACAAAGATGATTCAATAAAAGAAAATTGTGATTCTCTTTAACCCGAAAATATCAAAAATCATAAACAGCAAGAATACCTTCTTTGAAGCACATGCCATCTGCATCTGTTCCTTCTGAACGTTTAGAACCAGCAAGGTCCACTAAATGGAGTTTTGCACAAAAAATATCACCACCAGCTCCTGTATGAGCAATGTTCTTTCGCTCCATGGTAATTGTAAAGATGGCATGCGAGCGACTGTAAAGATGCGATAAGAATATAAGATTCAACTATAAAAGTTGATAATGTAAAGATGATCTTGAATATGGAAACAGGATATACAAATAGGATTATGAAAACAATGGAATGTTTAAAACACATGTAAACTTGAAAAAAGAACTTCTAATATTAAAAGAATAATAGCATATATCATAGACAATATCATCTGCTTAAGTAAGTTTGACACATGAAACCACAAAACTTGGATGGATAATAAATATCTATACCAATAATCAAATGCATGACCAAAAAGCAATATAGCAATTGAAAAACCCTTGCAAAAGAATATGTTTACTAAAACAGAATGCACATATATGATATATCAAGTGATGGATAACAATGCCTTTCTGTACAGCAGTACATCTAAATTTAGACCTAAGACTTCAAAAAAAGTACCTTGACTGACTACTCATATTAGTGCTCCCAGTAGCACGAGACAAAGAACCACGTGACAAATATGATGCCATCTCTTCCTTTGTCCTAACTTCTGCCTCAGACACCCCAGCAAGTGTATTCTCTCCATTTGTTTCTCTGATTTTTAAGGGGACCCTTTCAGGCACAACAGGCTTGGCCAAAAATGCCTCCTCACTTTTATTTGAACTAGATGAATCCATACCAAGAAGATCAAATACTTGTTCATTCAAAATCTGTCATTTCAGTAACAAAACGGTACTTTTTAGGTACAAAATAGCAATAAACAATGAACACAAAATAATTATCAAAACCACTAATTTCAATGTATTACCTCAATAAATGAAACTCTAGTTAAAAATTCTGCACTTTCTTTCATTGAATCAATCCTTTTGAAAATACTCTCCATCGCTTTAGGTATGACCCCACTATTGCTTGCTTCACCACTATTATTAGTCCCCATCATATAAGTTTTTCCGGACCCCGTCTAATATATGATATATAAATAAAATCAGTTAGTAATGCAAACACAAAATGAAAGATTTTAATTAATGTAAATTCTACCTGTCCATAAGCTAAAACGGTTGCATTGAATCCTTGAAAGAGAGCTTCCACAAGAGGTGCCACACAATCATCGTAAATAGTTGTAGAAGGCGATCCCATGTTACCATACACATAATCGAATGTGAATGCAAGTGAACCTATCTGTACCTGTTTCATGTACATAATAACAATTTTCAACATACAAATCGACATAACTCTCTGTGAACCTAAAATAACACAGTCCATATACAAATTCAAGAAGCTACAAAAATACCTGAGGTTCACCGGGAACCACGGTGATGCAATCGGTGCAGCCAAGCAAAATCTCGGGGTCGAGGAGCGGCCGAATGTTGACAGCGACCCTCACATTCTGCGATGACTTCTTCACCTTGGAACACTCCATCTCCGATTTAAGATCCGTGGTTGACGATGATAGACAAAGGAACCTAATTCAATCACGAAACCGAATTCGAAAAACCAATCAAGATTCAAGAATCAAAACAATCTGACCTAATTGATCTAAGCATTAAATGTGTGAGCCGATAAAATTAACAAAAAGAAACGTCCGTCTTAGCTGAGAACATTACCTGAGAGAGAGAGAGAGAGAGACGGCGCCGAGTTCTTCTGAATTTCGATAGACACAGAAAGAGAGAGAGCGAGAGAGAGAAGAGACAATAGTAAATGCGTTTTCGAAAAATTTGAAGGATTGGGGATTTTAATCGAACTTTTTGAATCCAAGAAAAGGCGCGTGAGTGGTCACGTGAGTGGCATGTGTGTGGGAAATGGTTAGTCTAGATATGATGCTGGTTCCAGTTCCGGTTCCGGTTCTGACGGTTCAGAACTGGTTTTTTTCTTCTTTATTTTCATATTACAAAAAATTATACTTTATTTATAAAAAAATAAAATGTTAGAATGGATATGGTAGAGTATTGAATAGGAATTGTAATGGGCCAAGTTCGGACGGGTTTGACAAAATCCAAACTCAAACCCACGAATTTTTGTGTCTACCAAACCCGTGCCGTGAACCCTTGAAAATAAACGGGTTTGGGTTCGAGTTTTACCCACAGGTTTTGGGGACACCCAAACCTGTCCATGAACCCGTGAACACAAGAGGGTCCACGGGTAAAACCCGCGAACCCACGAACCCGTCATTTTTTTTTTTTGAAAATTATTTCTATATTATTTAAATATATTAAATATTATAATTTTAAAGAATAAAAATACTTAATAGATTGAAATGTTTACATTTTATTCTATATATAATTAAAAAGTTTTTATTGGAGTTTAAATTTATAATATTTTAAATAATAAAATATTATATAATTTTTATTATTCGCTGGTACAAGGGTTCGGGTATGGATTTTTTTCCAAATCCATACCCGAACCTGAATCTGTGAAAGGTACAAATTTCAAACTCAAACTCACCCACGGGTACACTTATCCCAACCCAAATCCTCTTTAAGCGGGTTGGGTTCAGGCGGGTCCCACGGGTTCAGGTTTAATTGCCATCCCTAGTATTGAATCGTGGCACATAACCCTTGTTCAAGTAAGTATATTTTCCATTGATTTCTCCTTCTTTTTATATAAGTTAGGTCTCTCTTCACTTCTCTTATTTATCCGATGTGAAATGTGGGATTGAATTAATAAATTTTGCCATCATCCTAATTAAGAACAAGTAAATTTTAGTATTATTTTCAGCTAAACAAAGAAATCCATATGATCCGTATAACTTTAAAAATGCATTAACCAATAAATTATTTCATGAATAGACATGGAAAGATTATTGATTAAGTCCACACAAGTAAAATCTTATATTTACATCTGTATCACGGTTACATTTATCACCCATTGAATTGACATCCAACTGCATTACATTTTTAATTTGTATAATTGATCATAAAGCTGCAGATTATCTAGGTTCAGCTTATCCCTTCAACATTCAAATTAAAATGGAATTAATTGAGCAATGTAAACAAAATAAAAAATCCAAATTGAGTAGAGAGTTTACAAATTAATTATCTATCAATTCTTCATGTAAGAGTAAGACCACATGATGATGTCCACATATAAACAAAGCAAACAAATCAATATGAAAGGAGAGAGTTGTGAGGTCTATTATTTTCAATCCCACATCGGATAAATAATAGCAGTGAAGAGAGGTCTAACCTATATAAAAAGGAGGTGGAGGCATACGAAACCTAGACAATGGTTATGGAATATGGTTCATACACTTCAATGTCATTTCTCTTTTAAACATTTTATTTTTAATAATTTTTTTTTGAAAAAAAAAATTATATATATATGTTGGAACCGCCGGTTCGAATCGAAAACGATGGTTCCGATCCGGTTTGAATTGACGGTTCTTTAATTATTGAAATTGGAATCAAAATCGTCATGTTATCGGTTCTCAATTCGATTCTAGAACTGGAATCAGAAAACCTTTTCTAGTTTCGAATTTTCTGGTTCAGTCATGTCTATGGTAAACATAGGTGTTTGTGAATTTTGTGTGTATTATATGGAAAATATGTGATTCATTGGACAGGTTAAAAGGATGTAAAAAAGTTTGTGGCTTCAAAATCATTTTAGATAAGGATCGGAGGACATTTTGCTTTTGACCACCCACTTACACACTTGACACTTGTAGTCATGAGCAATTTTACAAGTAAATGACAAAAAAAAAAAGATTGTAAAAAATTCTAGTGTTCAAAAAACTTTTTAAAAAATTGCTCCACAACATATTAAAAAAATGTATCAATCTATCAGACATTCAAAAAAAAAAAAAAATTGAAATCAATTATAGGGTTCTTGAAGGAAACACAATTAAAATAATTAATTAGTACTTGTAATGTTTAAGTAACATATTATTCTATATAATTATAACATTTTTATTTTGATAACTTTTTATTTACTATTTTATTGTGTTGTGGTCTTAATTTTTAGTTATTATATTGATTTTTATAAGTACTATTTACTGGAGAAAAAAAAAAAGTAAATATAATAAAGAATTGATGGCCTTATTTTTATAGTCCGCTTCGGGCCTCTAAAATCTTAGAACCGGCTCTACGTGTCATGACCTAAATTATCACCCTAGTACTATTGTGTTATTGTCTTACACAATTTATATATATATATATTTTTTTTTTCTTTTGAAATTGACAAAGTGTGTTCGGATTTATCGAAACCTACATAGATCAAACATTCTATCATCGTAAGTAGGTTTAATAGTTGACTACTTTGACTTATGTCCAAATCCAATGGGTATCACTTATTCACTTAATGACATTGGTTACCCGTTACCGTCAACCTTGGAAATGGACAACAAAATTTACCAAACTCACGGACAACCTCAATTTCAATTCTCATTGACCAGTGAAGTAGTGAACACTGCTTCCTTCCAGCTTTAAGAGGTAATCTGATTATGAATTTATGAGGTAAGCAAAGCAACGGTGCAGCAACGGTGCCCTTATTTATTATCTTAAATTATTAAAAACAAGCAATCAAGTTGAAGTCCATAACCATGTCGTCAAAGTAATGGTAAAGTTGATACCTAACTTGTTTTTGTCTTAATTCATACATATAATAAACTTGTCTATTAAGAATTAATCAACCGCTACCTTCCACTACCCGACTGCCTTCATCTCTCTCCACTCTCCACTCTCCAGTCGCTCCGGCCAAAGTTGGTCTTTTTTGTCTCTCTGCTTTATAAAGTCTAACCTACCCTGGTAACTGAACGCCTGAACCTAACAATAACCATTTATGGACTTGTATTGGATTTGATTTCCGCTTTTATCATATTGTATTTGGAAGTTGGAACAGACTGGAGTCAAATTCAATAGATGGGATCTTGCTACTCAACCATAGCCATAGCTATAGGGAAGAAGAGCTCTGAGGATGCAGCTATAGACACTTCAACAACTGCTTCAGGGAGGTGGAGGAAGGGCAGAGATTCTCTTCTTCTCGAGAAAACATCCGCTGACATTGATGATGCTCAGCTTCATCAGATTTCTGCCAGGGTCTTCACAAACGCTTCAACTACAACGGCTTGCTTGCACACCCAGCAGGGCAAGAAAGGCACCAATCAAGACGCCATGCTTGTTTGGGAGGTTCTGTTTCTGCTCTAATTTCTCTATTTGCATACACAGATCATCGTCTTTTAGGATGACCCAGATGCAGTTCCATATATAAAATAAAAATAAAAATCAACAATAAATGTATAACATAAAGTTTGAAACAGGAACCCTAGTTGCTAGGATTCAAATGTAGAGTCAATTGGTGTGCTACACACTTGACTGGATGATGACCTTTCCTGTTCCTTGGACATAAAAATTACTGTTAGCTAAACTTGTCAGGAATAGATGCACAAAAAAACCACCCATGTCCACACACCTATTTTCTGGATAGCTATTAACTACATTTATCATTAGTTAGTTATGTGCTCTATCTCTTGAGACTTGAATTACCCTGCAGTTATCAATATTTTAACAATATTCATGCTGCTGAATTCACTCTATTTTCACTATGTTGTTACCCTGCTTGAATACTATTAAATCATGTAATATTTAGTTATTTGCTTTTTCCTCTCTATGGCAACTGTATGTGATTTCTTGATTGGAATGTTTCTAAAATAGAATTTCTGTTCAAGTGACACAACCTTTTGCGGGGTGTTCGATGGCCATGGTCCCTATGGTCATATGGTTTCCAAGAAGGTGCGGGATTCTCTTCCTCGTATACTCTGTTCACAATGGAAAGCTAATGATAGTGGTGATCAGAACAGTCTTAGGGATACTAGCTCAAATTCAGAGGAAACTGCTGCACTAAGCATGGATGATGAATGTTTTGAGTCATTGGATTATGAGGAAAATGAAAAACATCCAGAGATGTATCTGCCACTTAAGAATTCTCTGTTAAAATCTTTCAAGTTAATGGATAAGGAATTAAAGTTGCATCCAACACTTGATTGCTTCTGCAGCGGTTCAACGGCTGTTACCCTGGTAAAGCAGGTGTGTATCATACAACATTATATGCTGATTTCCTGTGAAACAACCAGTTTTACATGTCAATACACGAAAACACACACACACATTGTCATGGAAATTACAGACTAAGGTTGAGTAATGCTGTGGGATATGTGAAAGGAGTGGAGAACTTTAAGGCTTTTAAATACGTGCATAACAGATAAATATCCTCCTATACAATTCTCACCTTCCACTTTTCTTTTAAAATTTAAAATACATGAGATGATACTTTGTTTTTGTCATTGAGTCTAGCCTTAGGAAATTTTGAGAATTTTTTGGTTAATATCACACAAACATTTCATGCTTTTGTTGAAATACAAAAAGAGATACTATTATTTGTGATACTTTTAGACCAATTTGTGAATATTTTAGTTTGTTGTACATCTTTTTTACTTGTACTGCACTACTGCCTGCAAGGGTTTCAGCAAATGCTAATGATGGTTTCTTGTTCCTCTATTTCTTGACCACCCTTCTTCTAACATGGTAATCTGACATCTAATCCGCAACAAGTTGAATTCTATTATTTTATTTTTGAATCTAGAGATCAAACTCAAGATGTCTTTCCTTCATAATTGTTTTGGACTTGGCTGGACAGACATGCTTGTAATCAGTTAATACTTGTTGTGTAAGATTGAAAGTGGTATCTTAAGAAAGTCTTGGTTTTGCATTTTTTTTTCTAAAGGAATTTTGTTTGTGTTAGCTCTTTTTGGGGGCAGCCGTCTGTTTCTATAGTATTTTTGTAAAGTGTTCTGGTTTTTCCCAAGAGACTCTTTTTTGTAGCTTGTGGACGGCTTGTCAACTTGATTTTTTCTTATTATTAAAATCTTTTGATTTTGATTTCTAATAACACTAAAGTGGTATTAGTGAGCTCAAGACTTGGTTAGCTTGTGAATGTGCAATAACAATCAACAGCTATATTTTTATTCTTTGAGCTGTGTAGTCACCGTTATCAAAGTTGGTTGTGTTTACCTGTGGAATAGACCATTTGCTGAGTTCAGGCAGAGGTCCAAATCTGTCCAACTAAGTTTGAGTTATCTACCATTGGCCTGCAAATGAACAACACTGAACCTTATATGTGGCATAATAGAGATCTAGATGATGTTTATAAAAATTCAGACAAAATTCCTGAAAAATGAGTAGCCTTATGTACTGCAATATTTTTTACAGTTTTGGGGGTTGGATCAAAATTTGCTAGAGCAAGTCTGGGATGTATTTCATCATTTTTAAAAAAAAATAAGTATCTCATCATTTATATCAAAGGCATATGTCTATTCTGATTAGACTGCTTTATGGCGTTGAGTATTGGCAAATAAGTCACTTTGAACTATCTATAGATTTCTGAAAATAATAAATCTTTTCCTTGGGATATGTTAGATAGTAATTTTACATCGATTGACCAATTTATGAAAATTTTGACTTTCCAGGGTCAGGATCTAGTAATTGGAAATGTTGGTGATTCAAGAGCGGTGCTAGCAATGAGAGACAAAGACAACTCTTTGGTTGCTATACAACTGACTGTGGACTTGAAGCCTGATCTGCCAAGTCTCTCTCTCTCTCTCTCTCTCTCTCTCTCTCTCTCTCTCTCATGCGCACACACACACAGGTCCACACAGGTGTACCTCTTTTTCACTTTTTAAAAAGTAAATGTTGGATAATATATGTTGTTCTGCAATCCAATATATTAATATAACTACTTTTCAATATTTGTAGACTTAAAATCCATTTCTTCCTTCTTCTTTTTCCTCCAGGGGAAGCTGCTAGGATCCAGCAATGCAAAGGAAGGGTCTTTGCATTGCAAGATGAGCCAGAGGTTGCACGTGTATGGTTACCTAATAATGACTCCCCTGGTCTGGCGATGGCTAGAGCATTTGGAGACTTCTGTTTGAAGGATTTTGGTTTAATTTCTGTTCCAGATATCTACTATCGCCACCTTACTGAAAGAGATGAATTTATTATTCTTGCCACTGATGGGGTATATTTTTCTTCCACAATTATGCTAGTTATTTGAAAGGATCTTATAATTCTGAATTTCACTGGATGTTTTGTGATTATGTTGTTGTTTGGTCAGTTCTGTGACACGTGCATTGCTTTTATGCTGCATTGCTTTTATGCCACATTAAGTCATGTGACCCATACTTCTGTTACCACTCTGATAATACTGCAATTGAACATGTCGTGATAAACTGTGTTTAAGTTCAAGTGATAACTTCATGCTCTCTCTAATGTTATTAGATAGGAGAAAGCCTTTTCCTCTCAAACTATCATTGAGGCATCGGAAGCTAATATCATTCTATCTCAGGTTTGGGATGTCCTTTCCAATAAGGAAGCTGTGGATATAGTGGCATCAGCTCCTAGTCGAGCTACAGCAGCCAGAGCTCTTGTAGACTGCGCGGTTCGATCCTGGAGGCTGAAGTACCCTACCTCCAAGAATGATGATTGTGCTGTTGTATGTCTCTTTCTAGAACATTTACCCACATTCATTGGATCTACGGAGGAGGATGGTGCAACAAAGACACCTGATGAGATATTGGAAAGAACGACAGTAACCAATAATGAGAATGGGTTCTTAGCAACCAATGATGATGCTCATGCATTTATTGTTGAGAATTCGAGATCTGTACGAGATTGTGATGAGATTGTGCAGATTTCTGAGTCAACGGAAGACAAGTTTTCTGGGAAGAGTCGGAGTCTGTCAAAGAGGAGCCTAGCCGAGTGCATTTCTGTTGCAGAGGATGAGGAGTGGTCAGCTTTAGAGGGTGTTACCAGGGTTAATAGTCTGCTAAGCCTTCCCAGGTTCTTATCCGGTGACAAAAGATCAGCAAGCTGGAGAAAGTGGTTATGAAACATCTAGATGCTGTTGTCCCTTTGTTCTGCTCAGCAAAGTGGAGCTTCAATGAATCACATGTCATGATCAAAGCATTCTTTCTCCAGGATCGGGAAATTTTAAGTTGGCGTACACTGACAGTGAGAATTGTATATTTTCAAGTTCCAGATGCAGATAACTGTTAGCCCACCAAATATATAAGTGAGCTGCCATTGTGAAGCTGGAAACTTGGCTGGATCCTACTGAAAAGAGTTGCCAGACAGTTTTTGTTGGTGTTACCACTCTCTGGAGTGCCGATTGTGGAGGAAGTGTTGTCTGGTGAGATTGATAATGTTGTTATTAGACTTTGTGTTTAATCTGTGTCATAAACTTTTAGCTTCAAAATTCATAGAATAAGATATTTTCTTAGTTATTCATTTGTTTTTTTTTTTTACCATAAAATAATAAATCTATTTGGCAGGGGAAGGTTTTATGCAAAATATCCCATGCCTAATTCAGTGGTATCTGGGATGAAATCTGTCTTTCCTTTTTTGCTGAAAGAAACATCTGTAATACTGCAGTAATGGCATTTAGATTCTTTTAAGTACAGGGATCCTGCAGTGCACCAACATAAGGTTGTAATTACAATGCAGGGTGTACTTTAGAGTACTTGAGACAGCAACTGTGTATAAATCAAAATAGGTCTGTTCTTCCTTACCTTTTTGTGATGATGATACAGGAGAGGTGAATGGAGGTGAATGGTGACAATTTATCTGGTGTTGGCTTGTTGGCGGGCCTTGTGGGTGCACACTAGGCCCAAAACAGGCTGGCCCTTTCCATGTATCATGTATGCAAAGAAAAAGCAAAACTGAGGAAGGGTGAAGAAGTGAATCCAAGCAAAGATTCTGTAAACGAAAACAAGATGGTGGTGGACTTTTGGGGGATGTCAAATCAAAGATAATTAATGAGAGGAGGTAAAAACCCCAAAAAAAAAATGAAATGAGAGAGCAGCTTTTTAATGCTTGCACTCCACACTCACACTGTACTGTAAGAGGAAAGGTCGTGCATACATACATGGGAGTGCAGGCATCAAAAGGTGGAGCGCAAGTAGCGCTATAGCTAGCTAGTCCTTTGTTTGTTATATTTATATATACTCTGCTTTTTCCTAATATATTCCCTCGTCAATAATTCAAAGGAGATTCTTTCTCCAGTTTTCTTATATATGGGGTAAAAGCACATGGAAGTAAAGAAAAGCAATATGAATTATTGCTTGTTTTTAGTACTGATCAGTAAGTAATTAATGAAAGCTAAATATAACAAGTTTGAAGTTAATAATAAATGGGTGGGTAGTAGGGTATCCTTTTTGGCCTATCTGTAACATTCTAGCTGCTTGTTTGTAGCTAAAGATGCTTTTGTATTGTTTGAAACTTGAAAGGCATTCATTTGAAGGTTTTTTGGTTCTTTTGGCTTTAGCAGCAATTCTTTTTGTCTTGTCTCTTCCTCGGTTGCTAATTATCGATATGCATGCGAAGATGCCACTCGTTCTAGCTAATACTACTATGAAGGAAAAGAAATAATTAAAAGCCACGGAGAGGCGGTGCACCGTGCACCGTGCACGTGCGTGCATCCGTGTGGGGGGTTGCTTGGGTTAGTGCACATGATTTGATTTTCTTCTGGTGTCCCACCCCCACATGGATGTAGTGCTGACAACAAAAGAAAAATGGTTCCTGCAAGTAAGTTTGGGCAGTGATTGCAGCAGGTAGAGTAAGGCAACTCAACTAGCTTTGTTACCAGCCATACAAAGAGAGCAGAAGCAGTTGTTGTTGTAGCTAGTCCACGTGGTAAGCAAGTCATTTTCGCTGTCTATCTTGTGAAATGAAAAGCCACTCATGAAACCTAGCAGGCTATAGAGCGAATCCAAGAAACAGACACAGGTGTCAGCGTTAACCCATTGCACCTTTCATATATTTCCACATTTAAAGCTTTGCGTGTCTCCCTCTCCCCCTCCCCATCAAACTCCTCCATTTTTCTTAGGAAAAAAAATCCTTCCTGGGTCTTCATACTTACTCCATTTCCATATCTTCCATCTTCTTCTTTAAACTTAAAACAATACCAATCCAATAAGGCAATTAATAATAAATGTTCATATCTCCTCTACTCCACATCTCAATTCTCATACCTGCTTTTACTTTTTTTCTATACATCTATAGTAACTACTATTAAATATTGTACATGGTATGTCTTTTCTTTTTCTTTTTTAATTTTTATCAAGTAAAAACATTCTCCTAACTTTACATTCTTTACAACAGCACCAAACTCCCCAACCCTTTAATTTATGCTGAACCCTTGAAGCCTCAAGGACAGGACAGTATATATATATATATATAGATGATGGTACGAATTGATTGATTGGTGAGCGGTGACATTGATAAGTCTTTGCCTGAGTTGAGACTTGAGACTCCTATATGTAATCTAGCTAATTTAATTTTGTGGATAAGGTCATAGACGACTCATATATGAATCATGATCATAACCTAAGTTGTATAAAATAGGTATAATATTATCCAATAACTCACAAACCAAACCTAGCTAGCACCTGCTAACCTCATCTGCTTCCTTTTAAACAATCTCTCTCAGCTCCCAGGAAGATTCTCTGCACCAGAGGAGAGCATTCTGTTGTTAAAGATAGATGGATAATGCAAAATATGATGTTTAAAAGGAATTAACAACTTGCTTTCTCAGCTCCAAATCCCAAGCAAGGGGAAAAAAAAAGGTATTTGCACATACCGAGGTTTCCATTTCCCCCATATATTATTTCACACGGATTCCATGTGAGACGAATATGACTTGTCAACCATTTTACTTACACTTACTTTATTCCATTTCTTGATCAGTTTTTTTCACTCTTATTAGATTCCTTAATCATAAAGTCTAATATTTGCTTAATTATGATCTACATGTTAAATAAATTTGATCAATTCCCAGTTCCCACCATCGATCTAAATTAAAGTAGACTTTATTCAACTGAGTTGAACTAATTAAGGCTTGACTGATTAGAATAAAGACTTTACTAATTACATATATAATAAATATACATTAAATATGATCTTATAGTAGTTATGATTTTATTGGATTGATGTCTATATATCCAATATAGAATATTAAATTAATTATTATATGATGGTGGAGAGATTCTATTTTGACTTTGGCGACTTCTTAGAGATAATATATGTTTGTTATATATATATTAATAGCTAGGTTACATATTAAATAAAAAAATTTATATAAAAAAAAAAAATGCGATTGAAAATGGATAGTTGAAGTTGGAAGAAGAAGTAGTGTGTTACTATTAGTAAATAGTAACTATAGTACTAGTATGAGTAGTTCATCCCTGTGTTTTGGCAGATTATGTTGTGCAATAATCATCATCATAGATGATAGATCTCATATATTACCACTCCTTTAAAGCAAAACGAAAATGCAAACCAGTCCTCTCTTAGCTTCTTGATCTACCCACCCATATATGTTTCTTATCAAGCTACCTTTTCTGAAAACCTCACACTTACACCACAAAACCCTTGTTCAAAATCGTATAGCACAGCTGATTCTATAGAGTATTGCCATTGCTACAAACAAACCTAGCTAGCTAACTGTGGGAGAGAAAAATATGATGCGGTCTTTGAATACATCTGCTGTAGGAGGAGGAGGAGGTCATGAGCATGAAGAAGAAGAGCCCTCCTCCGCCACAGATCTACACTACCAACAGCAGCCATCACATTCAAGCACACCAGCAACAGCAATCCACATGCGGCAGTTACTAATAAGCTGCGCAGAGTTAGTCTCTCACTCAGATTTCTCAGCTGCCGACCGCCTCATCTCCATTTTGTCAGCCAACTCTTCCCCTTATGGTGATTCCACTGAAAGGTTGGTCCACCAATTCATCAGAGCCCTCTCTCTTCGTCTCAATCGCCACCACCATGCTTCCGCTACAGCTAGCTTCATGATGAATTTGATCACCACTACTACTAGTATTAATACTAGCAGTGTTCCAGCTGCGGTTACTTATGACTCATCATCAAGTAGTGCTCTTCAAGCATGCTATCTATCACTAAACCAAATAACACCCTTCATAAGATTCAGCCATCTCACAGCTAATCAAGCCATTCTTGAAGCTATACAGGTAGGTCAACATCAGTCCATCCACATCCTAGACTTTGATATCATGCATGGTGTTCAATGGCCTCCTCTTATGCAAGCTTTAGCCGAACGTTATTCCAACAACACTCTCGGTCACCCTCCTCCCATGCTTCGAATCACCGGAACTGGGCACGATTTGGACATCCTCCACCGCACCGGTGACCGGCTCTTGATGTTTGCTCAGTCTCTCGGCCTCAGATTCCAATTCCACCCTCTCCTCCTCCTCAATGACGACCCTACTTCAATCGCCCTCTACCTTTCTTCATCGCTCTCTCTCCTCCCAGATGAGGCCTTAGCTGTCAACTGCGTCTTGTATCTACACAGACTAGTTAAGGACGACAGTCGGGATCTACGACTCTTCCTCCACAAAATCAAAGCCTTGAACCCAACAGTGGTGACGATTGCTGAAAGAGAAGCCAACCACAACCAACCAGTGTTCATGAGGAGATTAGTGGAGGCATTGGACCACTACACGGCGATATTCGAGTCGCTGGAGGCAACGTTGCCACCGAACAGCAAAGAGAGGCTGGCAGTAGAGCAAATATGGTTTGGAAGAGAAATAATGGACATAGTGGGAGCAGAGGGAGAGAATAGAAGAGAAAGGCATGAAAAGTTGGAGACATGGGAGGTTATGCTTAGAAGCTCAGGGTTTGCGAATGTTCCTTTAAGTCCTTTTGCATTGTCTCAGGCTAAGCTTCTCTTAAGACTTCATTATCCTTCTGAAGGTTACCAGCTTCAGATTCTTAACAATTATTTCTTCCTAGGTTGGCAGAATCGTGCCCTTTTCTCTGTTTCTTCCTGGCACTAATAATTAATTAATTAATTTCTAGCTACCACTAGTTCTAATTATCATATAATAATATACATATATATATATGATTCTCATTCCTACAAAAAATGAGGAATGAGAGGACTATATATTTTCTTCTCTAAATTCTTCAACTTTGAAAAAGAAGAAATTAAATTGGAAACCTAGGTAGCTACTGATGATCGTATATGATGAGTATGTAGTAGTAGTAGTTTGCATGAGTAGGAGCTGAGTAGTAGTGGGCAGATATGATGTGAATTGTGTTTACGTTGCATGAAACGTTTTTGGTAGAGAAAGCTGATTAATGCTGGGAGGCAGCGCTGCCAAGTGCCAAGCTCCATTATCGATCGCCTACGCTGTTCGTTGCTGCATGCCTGCTTCACCGTGCACCTGATCAGTTGGTTCTTTCTCGGGGAGCTGAAACCTGAAACCTATTGTGTTTACTCTACAATTTTATAGTTGGGTACGTTGACATATTTAATTTGTTTCCTCATCAGCTGGTCTCCTTAATTTATTTTTTCTGTCTTTTGTTTTTTTTTTTTTTTTATATATATAAATAGTATAACTTTTTCCTTAATTAATTAATTCTGTCAACCTTTGGATCAGTGGTAACAAGTGCGATTTGAAGTGTTTGATCAGATCACTTTTAATTTATATATATTTATTCCATTAATTATAAAGTTTAATTTAAAAGCACCATCGATCGATCAGCTTCCTCTAGACATGATTTGTTGGTGAATGGTGAATGGTGATCCCTTTATTTAATTTTTTATAAATATTTGATATTGATATTAATTGGTGGTGTGTGTTGGTGCTTGTTCCTAATTTTGATGCTAAATGATGCTATTCAGTTGGTTGATTTAACTATCCATATATATGCTGTCTAATCTATCTGTGTTAGTGTTAATAAAGTAATGATATGAAATAGTGTGGCCTTCTTGTTCCCCAAAATTCCTTTGTCTCCTAATTAAATGGTGTTTGCTTTCAAGAAAGGGTCGATGCATGAGGGTTCTTGTTTTCTGCACTATATATTAAGCATCCATCCGTATATACCTGTTTACTGTCTTTGAAATTGCACCATTAGTTGCCCTAATTTCAGCCTTTTGTCCCCTCAACAAAACCATCAAAGTTCACAAATTAAGGCTTTTCTTGCCTCCTAGTCCACTACCACCATGCATATGGAAAACCCTCTTGCTAGGGATCTCTCTCGTGTCCTGTGGATTCTCAAGGACCACCATTAATACTATATATTTATAACAAGAGGAGATCGATGATAATCACATATATACATAGATTAATACTACTGCTGTTTATATAATACCCTAGCTAGTGTAGTGCTGTTTTCCCTCCTTATGACTTGTAGCCTTGATTAGAAAGAAGACAGGCCCTTTCTGAATTCAAAATAGAATGAAAATGGGGTTTTGAGTAGAGATGCATGCAAGTAAAAGACTTTCAGGTTTTCATGAGTGTGGTAGCTGTTGTGACTGATGATCGAATTGATGATTTGAGATGGTCACAACACAGTGATAGCACATCACAAAATTGAGCTATATATGTGGCTATTGGCTATTGCGTGTTGAGAGTTATATAAATAAGAGGAGTGAGTACAGATGCAGTGGTGGGTTGGTGCATAGCACGCATGGCATGGCATGGCATGAGTGCATGACTGGTGACAGAATCAATCCATCCATCCATCCATCCATCCATCTTTCCCTGTGATTCAGACGTAACCTTGCCTCTTGCAGCTCTGTGTTTTGTTTTGGAAGAGACCTCACTTTTCTACTCATTATTGAAAAGTATACAATTCATGCCCACCCTCAATGCAATTATTGCAATGATAGAGGTGTTGTCATGCATTATTATTTGGATTATTTGCGACCACAAACAATTTTCTCTTATTAAATAATTTTAATTAGTATATATATATATATATATATAGTAAAGTAGATAGAAGAGGGTCATGTTCATTTGCTATACAATATAATTGCAAAATTATATTAATTTATAGATGATAGTGGGCATCTTCCTCATCACCTTTTTTTACTAATGCTTCCCAATCTCATCACCAATTAAGTCCGCTCGATCGCTCTCTTAATTTGCTTAAATATTCTGTGAATGATTTAAATGTTGTTAATTAATTTGTGTGCGTCTACTCCTTCTCTTTCTCTGTGGGGGGAAAGTATTGCAACTCAATTCATGAATCCTTAGAATTAATAATTTATTAGCTACATAACAAATTTTAGGTATAACATATTATAAGCATCTTACTGTTAGTCCTAATACTTTTTTTAAAATTCTAATGCATCCATCACCAGGATCTATTATTCTCAATAATTTTAACATGGTAGAAAAAATCTATTAATGTATCTTATTCTTTTAGAGGTATCTACGTACCATTTTGCTATTTGTTATGTGAGAAACTTTAATTTAATTTGAGTGCAATACATATATAATATAGTTAATTGGGAAAGGAATTAAGATTGATTGTGAAATATATTTTAATTTATTATTACCTGGGCATAGAATAATGCTACTACTGTAGTATCTAATTAATTAACTTTAACAAATTGGGCACCAAAATGGAACGGAATCTTCATTTGCAACACTAAACATTAGTTATTATTTGAATTAATGCTGACGCTTTACGATTCCAAGGCCTATTAGGCTGGTGCATGATCATTCAACAGCTTTGAACATATATATATATGGTTGATTTTCTGAGATATATGCAACAGCCAACAGGTAATTGGTATGGAAAGTAAAAATGAAAGCAATAGGCAGGAGCTGAGTTATATATGAGTGAAAAACTAGGTAATGTGTATGTGTATTGAAATCATTCTCAATCTCACAATCTCACCTCACCTACTATTCCCCTACATGATGAATTCGAAAGTTGGCGAGGGCTACAACAGTAGCTAGTCAGATTGATGTAATAATGCACTATTCAGAACATATATAAATACAGAAGACTGAGAAGAGAGAAATTATTAGGTAAGACAAGTAAATATGGCATCTTTCTTTAAAAGTAGAATTTATAACTTTACCCAGCTAGGCCCTCAATTAAGAAGCAGCATCTTTCATACGTCTAGTATTGCCTTAAAATTAACTGTTGCTTTACAACATCTCTTAATTATAACCTAACCGCCATTAAATATGCAAGGGTGGTGTAACATAAATGGAATTTGTAAATGGCTTTCATAAAGTCGATCAGCAGATCCCCATATATATACTTATGTAATTATATATAGACAATTAATACGCAGAGAGAGAGAGAGAGAGAGAGAGAGAGAGAGAGAGAGAGATGAGTACAGGAGACAATAGATACATGCAAGATTTTGGGGGATCGATGTGGTGTGAAAGGGACGGACAAGTATCTGCTGGTTGCTGCTAGGGGTGGGTGGTAGATTTCCTAGATTTCCTTCTCCGTAACATAAGGACTCTCTCTCTCTCTCTCTCTCTCTCTTCATAAAATAAAAATACACGCTTGAATGAGATAGGGTATCAACAAACACGTACAAATTGGTATACTTGTAAAGATAATTGAAAAACAATGCATGAAATAATTGGGGAGGTGTTTGTAGGGACATATTAATATGCCATTGCCAAGGGTAGGTTTTGGTAGATGGGGCCGGGGCGTGCGCAACAAGTAAAACCCAACCCATCAGAAGCAGCATTATTATTACTTGTATTATAGAGATGATCGACAAACATTTTGACTGGAATCAATGGAATGGCCATTGTCCTTTTGCTTCATTTATCACAAATATTATGTAATTCTATATTTGTAAATGTTTATTAATCCAATACATAATGCCATCTACTTTCATCTTGATCTTTTCTCAACTGCAATGCAAACAACCCTTCTATTCTAATCACCCAATATTATTTTCAGGATTAGCATTATTATTGTATTTCCTACGATTACAGTCACAGACAACCTTGTTTATCTACCAATTTCCAACTCTCTTGGAGACTCTTGCTAGAATTGCCAACTCATTTGCTCTTCAATCCTATTTGCACCAATTACTATACTCATCCAGAGCGATACATCCCATAATTCATCCACAAACACTACAGAGGAAACTCCTTCTGGAGAACATCAAGATTCCGTGAATCACAGGCTTCCAACATGTCATTCCTAGAAGCAGAGCTGCAAAAACAGATAGTGAAATCAAACATAAGCATTTCTTCAATGGCATTCCAACCGATGACATATATATATATATCCCTCTAATGGACAAACATACCTTAAAGAAATTCTCAAATATTGCCAGGCATTATCTGCCTTGGGATTCATAGCCAGTGCTCGAACATAGTAACGTATAGACTCCTCGTACATCCCCTACATGCAGAAACGCATGATTAGTTCAGGTTTTTGAAATTTAAAGATTTCCAATTGTCAACAACAGCAGCAATTGCTATAAATCTCATGATATGCCATTTTAAAGTAAAAGGATATCATTTTCATCCACTGACAGACAACAGTTGCTTAAAAAACCAATGACCAGGTAATACTATTTGATATTCCATCATTAAATAAACACAGTTCCTCAAACTCTCAATTTTTCTATAAGAAATTGCACATAAATACACTATAAATTCAGAAGAACATCATTAAAGGAAGCATTTGTTGGGAAACACTTCACCAAAATAAGTATAGCTAAAGGAGAGCATTCAGTTTAATCATCTCTCTTACAGTCATCAGTTCTAGAAAATGGCTACCTAAACATAGGACATACTTAAATTGAATGCTTTAAGAAATTTGCTAAGAGTTTCCGAGTGTATGACACTAGTACTCTGCATGGAGAATTCTGAAGTTTATAGTGACTGGAAAATTATACACATGTTTTCAGAGATGAACATCGATACATTAGTTACCAGGACTACCACACCCAGAAATATGTAATATCAACAAGCAAATAAGATCAGATTCAGTAACTATTAACACATGGCAAAGGTGATGCTTCGTGTGAATAGTCAACTAGGAGCAGACCTGGTTGGCATAACTGATACCCATGTTTGCCCATGCGCGTACGTAGTTAGGCTTCAAATCTAGTGCCTGGAAACACAAAGATAATCAATTAACGATGTAAAAAAAAAAAACAGACACAAGTTTCTTCAAAATGAATGAATGAATGTATGTTGGTGCAAACACATGCAAAATGACAGTGCCAGTAGAGAGAACAGTCGATTGTTATTGTTATGTATGGAGATGAAAATACGAAACAGTCCATCAAACAAATTAAGTTAAGAGTCATCACAAACATGTTAAAGCATGTCATATCAATGAAATATAACTCCATTTGCTGAAAGGGAATAGCTGGCCATCTGGCTTTCCAAATTCCAATATTTTTTTATAAAGATATAATAAGGTAACATATCATCCCAAGAAAATCTTATAACTTACCAACTAACCTAGCTAACCCGACTTGGGATACCTCGTAGGCTATAACATGTCATATGCAAAAAATACCTTATTATAATCAACAACTTGTTAAACATTGTCAAAATATCAACTCATCAATTCTGTTTCATGCATGTCATATTGATATGCATGAAACAGAATTGTATTTAATGCAAGACGAGAATTTCAGTAGAATTCATCATTCCATATGCAAACTTTGTCCAAACCTATTTTGTTAAGGAAATATAAAAATAAAAGAAATAAAAAAAAAAAACTTAGAAACATAAGCAATCAAGACTTCTGATGACATGGAGTTGTTTTTCCCTTGCAAAAAATTGAAAATAATTGAACTGCTAAAGAAAGCATCTAAAGACCAATTGTTTTCTTAAGCACTTAATAACATTGGGTCATTCATTTTTAACACTCTATTGACTTTAAAAATCATGTCAATGCTAAAACATCTTTTTAGAAATTTTTTATTCAAATTCAAAGTAAAACGCAATGATATTAATTGCAGGGCTAACCTGTTGATAAGCCAGTATTGCATCAGCACTTTGAACACTATTGGCTTGTGTGGCACCAAGTTTATTCCAAAGAGAGTAATCATGTGGCCTGAGTTTCAAAGCTGTCTGGAAGGACTCAATGGCCTTGTCATACTCTCTGGACAAGTTGTACAAAACACCGAGTACTATATGTACATCAGCATCCTCGGGAAACATCTGGGAAGCTTCAATGAACAATCTAGAGACCTACATGCCACAGAAATTGTTTGATGTAAATATGTAATACGAAGAAGCATGAGCTATATCAGCTATAGCAAGCTTACTAGCGACTAATACAATATATAGAAAGGTGTGCACCGTGATTCTACACTACAAAATGTGTTCAGTAAATTTTTGGTTGTATTGTATTCCAATTGATAACTACACTACAAGACATGTTATGTATCATATACTTTTGAAGTGAGCAGATTTGCAAAACTTATCTAGTTAGTTAAATTTTGTAATAAAATTCATTAAGAAAAACTCGTTTTTTGTTCTCATATTTACCGGGACTTTAACCACAAAGGTTACAACTTACAATTTCTCCGTCATTTTTTTCTGCAAAGAGCTTTATAGATGCAAGGATATAAACTATAACACATCAAGCTATAAAATTTATACAAGTCCTAGGAGATTATCTTAAAAGCACAGCTATTACAGAAGCTATGGTCAGCTAAGAGAAAAAAAAAAGACAACCATATTGTCAATAATGAACACTCACGTCTGCATAATACAAGGACTCGGAAAGCTCTGGAGTGGCAAGTGTCCCATACTTAGGGTGATTACGCAACCATCCATATAAATATTTCAATGCAGCTGCCTGTTCCAACTCTGCAATTATGAAAAACAACTAAGATACTGATTACTGATTCATTATAAATTCATATTCAATACTTCAAGAAATTCTTTTAACCACTACTCTAGGAAAATTGGAATGGTACCTATTTACTTTAATTTCTTATATAATCATATGCTAATACAGGATCTCATTTTGGTAACAATGATTTTTTTTTTTTGGTCCTAGAAGCATTTGACTAAAAATTATGAAACGTATTTAAACTAATCTTCTTAACTTGCAGTAAATAAGCATAGCCAGAATCACTAACCATTTGTGTGACTCACACCAAGTGAAAGAAGTACTTCAAGATTTGCAGGATCAGCCTCCTGTGCACGCATCATAGCTGCAATTGCCTGCATAGATATCCTTTCTTTGTTACACGTTATGCTATGAAGTAAATTGAAGTAATCAAAATTCCTTCTAAACAACCAAGATAACAAAGATCAAATTTTAACCGCAGATCCTAATGAACAAACTTAAAGACATAATCATCAGCAAGAAACCTAGGATAAATAAACCACTTCAAGCACCAGATGCACTTATCAAATATGGTTATGGGTACTAGATTAAACATTCAGCTCACATCAACAAGGACGTATCCTGACCCTAACAAGATTGCTAGAAATAAAAAGCTTCAGATTCTGCCACCAACTTAAAAGGGCTGCAGCAATCAATTATTATTTGTCAAACTCTTCAACAATGAGGTAGGTAAATCCATTGAATGCTTAGAGAGGCTATATAGCCATACATTATCTGTATCAAGAGAAGTGAGTCAAGGGAAATAGGGAAAGAGCAAACTGTTTAGAATAGTGATTGCTATGTTCCCTGAGATATACACAAGTCTCCATTACCATCCAAAGTGCCAATCTTCATGAGAGCATACAAATGCTGAGTTCATTTATGATCAAGTAATTGAAACCAAATTGTGTGATCCTACAAAAATGCAGAAACCATTCTGTAATAATGTTGGGAAAGTATAATAACCTGTTGATCATCATCATTCTCGGCATGTGCTATTCCAAGTAACCTCCAACCTTCAGCATTTTCGGGGTTTTTCAAAACTTCAGCCTCTAAAGCGAGCACTGCTTCACTCAAAAGGCCTTTGCGAAACAGCTCCTGGCCTTCTTTTAAAGGATTGGGATGACCAACATAAGGATTCATATCAGAAAAGACATAGACCCCCCTTGAAGCATCTGACCGCTGCTTGGCAGCCACTTGTTCATTCATGAACCTACAATTCAATAAAAGAAATTATTTCAAGTAACTGAACATGGCAATCCAGCCATGAAAAAAAAAACACAAAAGATATATCTATGAACCTACCACCAATGTCATTAGATAGATGAAATCCTTATAAATCTGAACCACTCACCTAAACCACCTAGATCAATACTACTAAATTCAACTCAAGTACTCAACTAAAATAAGCCTTGAGTGCTTAAAAGGAAAATGTGATTATTGATCTATTCATTTGCTAATTTCCCAAAAAGAGGTGAACTGGACTTACTCATCGTACGCGTTTGCCCAATTATCAGCTGAATTTTCACCAACCTGCTGCCCAAATTCTTCAGCCCAGTCATCAACATGCAATTTAGAGAATTCGTT
Source organism: Acer campestre (assembly GCA_954870605.1). Lineage (NCBI taxonomy): Eukaryota > Viridiplantae > Streptophyta > Magnoliopsida > Sapindales > Sapindaceae > Acer > Acer campestre. Next base: position 52,678,666 of record OX940801.1, on the reverse strand, counting down.
GACCCACTGATCATCAACTGAACCATGTTGCTCCCTTTCAGTACTAAACTCATTCACCCATTGTCCGGGTCCATGGGAAAGCTAAGAACCACCAAAATAAGATATCAAATTTTTTGTACACAAAAGAAAACTAATCATTTAATTACATTCTAAAGCTAAAAGATTGTGAGGCACAATTACTTTAAGCAAGTCATTGAAACTAGATCAGGATACATCAATCACTTCGACCAAAAATAATATAAAATTCTCTTTGACTACACAAACCTTACTCCCACTTACGGTTGACTGTAATGCAATTTCAGCAAATTACTTATATAAGGATAGCAAGGAAGATGGATACATATAGAAATGCCATGTATTTGGGTACACATATTCTTATGTATCTATATTCTATAGCTACACCATTTCTAAAAAATGAACCAATAAATAAACATATATACATACAAATGTGAGTCTATCCATATTCAATATAGTAACAAAAAATCAAAAGAAGAAAATCTATAAACTGACTTGTTATGCTTCAAATAATTCTATACTTGCCTGATTATGTGCAAATTCATCAGCCCAAGAAGGACCCCCAGTATACTGTTGTTGATATTCAGCTGCCCAATCCCCAGAGGCGGCTGGCTTGACTTGATTATCATCAATAATAAGTTCTCCACGACTCATCTTTGACACAAATTGGAGAAACTTTGAATTCTGCAGCCCCAAAGTATTGTGAATATAATATCTAATACAAATAGAAAGAATAGTAATCAATCTATATACCTACACCTACACATATACATGAATGCCTCTGTATACCCCCACGCGTGTGTATGAATTCATTCTTTATGATGTAAACCTATTCTTAGGACCTTTTTATAAGAACCTATGCTTACTACCTCTTGTGACACATTGTATGTAACACTTCTTAACCAAACATCAATTCATTAATACTCTCAAATTGAGAGGAGCCAATTTCAGAGATTTTGTATTCAGCGACTCAGCGTTGAGTGATAATTTAATTTTCTATGCCATTGATACACTCACTACAATGACCTAGCCAAAAATACCTTAGGCCTGCATTAAGTTTCATGAATATGTTATCTAGTGGTGTAAAATATGTTATGAGCACCAGCTGCATTTATGTTATGAGTAATCAGGTGCCAAAAGCTTGTTATTTTCTCGTAGCACAACTAATAGTTTAATTATTAGGGAGGTTTATTACATACACAAGGAAGGAAGAAACGGGTATTACGAGGTGAAGAATTTTACATGGTCTAGGAAATACATAGAGACCTTTCCACAAACCAAGAATAATTAACAAAATAAAATAAAATAAAATAAAATAAAAATCTCCCTAAGATCACAAACATATGACACACAGACATATCATTTTCTAAGCACCAAAAATGTATGCAGTTGATATATAATAATCACGAGTAAGAAATCATGTTAATCACAATCAAGTAACTTTTAAATCACATTCAAAGCGGGACACATCAATCACAGGATGCAAGGATGCATTATCTACCAGACTGCCAGACTGATGTTAAATACAAACCTCATCAAGTAATCCACTCTCCAGAACACAACTAAGTTGGAAAACCCACGGAAGCACATGCACATCAATATAGAAATCTTAAGTCATGACTGAGCATGCAAACCTGAAATTTAGGGTCATTATTTTGAGCTAGTGTATGAGCAAGCATACGAGTCTGCTCCATTGCTTCAAAGTTTGGGATATTTACACCTCTCATTTGATCTATTGATGTCAACTGAGACTGTTCCTATAGGAAATTAAGAATAATCAGGAAAAATTAGAAAAAAACATGATCAAAGTGACATCATATAGTTTATACAGTTAAATCAAATAAAAAGCAAAAAGGCAGTAGTTTGTTGACTATGGTGGTAAAAGAAAGTGTCAGTTAGATTCAGGAGTTAACTTTTAGGAGTTCAACATTAAAAGTCAATACCTATTCTACACTGATTTCAGAAAATAATAGAAATTTTCTGAAATCAGTGTAGAAATTTTGCCAAATGCACCTAGTAAATAGCAACTCAATTAATAACAGATTTAAGCATCAAAAGGTTTGGAGATCAACACATGTAAATAAAATTAATGTAGTGATGAAAATTAGTTATATTATGCAAATGCAGATATTAGATATGAGGCTTACTTTTTCAAATTCGGACGCCCAACCATTGGCACCATGTTGTTGTTCAAATGAGTGAGCCCAAGCATCAGGATCACCATGTGCTGCTCTGTGCTGGCTATATTCAGTGATCCATCCATCCACAGCAGGAGCACCAGGTCTAACCATGCCTTGGGATTCATTCCAGTAATCATCCAGCTCCTGGAATCTCCCAGGCAGAGGTCCTTTAACCCGGGCATCACTGTCAATTTCTAAAGATGACAATAATGCATTTACCTAGCAAAAAAAAAAAAAAAAAAAAAACACATTATGATGTAAAAAGTTAGTAATTTATGCATGTAATCAAACCTGCTGGCAGAATTACTATTTTAAGTATTCAAAAATCACCAAAATGGCAAAATCTTCAACTCTTAACAGGTAAATAATTCTAGACAGTTTCCAACAGCAAAAGCTAGGGAAAACAAGAAAAACGATTTACTTCGGTAATTCAGGTTGCAAATAAAAATATAGTTAATATCATAACATTAATAACAATGATTATAACAGGGTCAGTTTAGAGGACCAAGTCAAAGGAGAGGAATGGTCTCAAGAATATCAACAGAAGGAATTTTAAACAAAATAAATGCTAAAATAAAAATAGGAAATGTAGATGTACAATAGCATGTTGATTTCATAAAATGGTGAAGGAGGAAGGAACCTGAGCATTAATGAAATCTTCACTTTTATCAGCAAAAAAATGACGTGCCATTATGCTGCTTCGATCGCGTATGCATTGTTTGTCACCTTCAGATAATCCTAACAGTGGAAGTGAAGTAGGACGGAAAGGAATACTGCCATGACTACTCCCGACAAATGAATGCAAAAAGCTTGACAGCACTCTTTGTGGTGGTCCTAGGAAAAAAAAATTGGAAAGCTTCTTAATGCATCAGTTACTATCTAAAGCTGATCATCGTATGATTGTGTAATGTGATTGAATAAAAGTAATAACGAAAGAAATACCATCCAAAGTTGGTTGGGGCAGAGTAGCAGGCCTCTGACCATGAAATTGGTCGAAATGAGGTGGGATTTGATTTTGATGCTGAATCTCATCCCATGCATCTGCAAATCCATTCTGATTTGCAGAGCGAAAGCCACTAAGGAATTCTGAGCCCTGAGACAAACCAACAAAACAAACAAACAATTATGATATATAAATAAAATAAAATAAAATAAAAAATTCAAAAGACAAAATTGAATGAAAATAAAAGTAGAAACCTGGGCATGAGGTTGGAGAAGAGAGTTTCCAAATTCAGAACCAGGAAGTGCACTCAAATGGTCATTGGTGTCAGGGTAGAAACGAGAGTCAGAAGGTGCTGCTGCGGATGTGGGAATCTCCTGTAGCCTTTCCTGCTCATATTTGATATAATTTTATATCAGAAAAGGCATAACCGCTCATAAAACTCATACAATTAAAGCACCAAAGACAATTCAAGAATCCAAGCTTAGTTTAATTTGCAAAAGAAATCCGATACGAATCAAAATTAAGTTCTGATTAGAAGTTTAGCAATAAATAAAAATAGAAAAGAGAGCATAAAGCACCAAAAAGCAAAGATTTTTATCTGGTAAAAAACAAGTTAAAAAAAAAGAGATGAGAAAGAAGAAAACCTGAGTCTTAGAAGAAGAGCCAATAATAGCGTTGGCAAGAGCACCGAGAGGGTTGGAAGAAGAAGAAGAAGAACCAGGAACTGCGCAAGCAGCTCCACCTGTGACTAGCTCACGCATCGCCATCACTCTATATTAATTCTTCTTCCTCTTCGTCTTCTATTTTATGAAAATGAATTTTGATTGGTAAGAATAACAAGGTCGCTCTCTACTCTCTCTACGAATTTGCCAGACCAGAATCGCCCATCATCGGTCATCCATATATATATATATATATATATATTATTTTTATATTTATATATCTCTTTTTTTGTGCTTGTAAAATTATATCTAGATAAGATTAATAGTGTTGGCAATTTGGGCCTAGGGCCCAACTCGGCCCAATATAGCCCAAACAAAAGAAAAGGCCAAAGAATAGGGCCCAACCCGCTGGTGATAGTGAATATATCTACAATCCAACGGTTGCAGTAAGTTTTGATTATTTTACTCGCATGAACGCCTCACAAACAGATTTCAATACTCTCAGCTACATTTAGGGTTTTTGGCTTCACTTTCACTTTCACTGGAAGCAGAGAAGATGGCGTCTATGGCGATACGGTCCGGAGGAATCCGGATTCCTTCCCTTCTTGAGGTACGTATTCCATCCGCTCGCTCTTTCAACTTTCTTCATTGCAACGCTCCCATCTTTAGAATAGCAAAACCCCTGAGCACCACCGCCGTGCCAAATGAGTACCAGCCCCCACCGCCGCCGTCATCGCCACCGCAAACTCCGTCGTCATTTTCAGAACCTAGGGTTTTCCGCGACCAGAGAAACACTCCTCAGTGGGCCCCACAACAAGGGCAGCAGCATGGAGGGAATGCTGTTCGGTGGCAGAACAACACTAATCAGTGGAATTCTCAGCCCCAGAACCAAAACTACCCTCAACGTGGTAATGAATTCAATTATCAGAACAGGGGATACCCTAACCAGGGTCAGGGTCAGGGTCAGGGTCAGGGACAGGGACAGAGTCAGGGTCAGAGGTATCCTAATCAGGGACAAGGTTATCCTCAACAACCGCAAAACCCTAACTTTCAGGACTATCAGCAACCCAGAAACCCTAATCAATGGAACAATCAAAGCCCTGGTTATCAGCAACCCAGAGGTCCAGCAACTCAGTTGAACAATCAACAAAACCAGGGCTACCCACCACAAGCTAGGAACCCTAATAATCAGTGGGCCGCACAGGGTCAGCAAAACCCTAACCAGTTTAACAACAACAACAACCTAACCAGCCAACATCAGGCACCTGCCCAACCACTTCCTTCTGGTTCTGATTTGGCAAGAGTGTGTCATGATGGAAAGCTTAAAGAAGCTATTGAACTGTTGGAAAAAGGAGTTAAAGCTGATGCTAATTGTTTTGCTGTGTTGTTTGAGCTGTGTGGAAGTACAAATTCATTTGAGAGTGCGAAGAAAGTTCATGATTATTTTTTACAATCGACATTTAGGGGAGATTTGTTTTTGAATAATAAAGTGATTGAGATGTATGGGAAGTGTGGAAGTATGACTGATGCTCAGAGGGTTTTCGATTACATGCCAGATAGGAATATGGATTCGTGGCATTTGATGATAAATGGGTATGCTGATAATGGTTTGGGAGATGATGGTTTGCAGTTTTTTGAGCAGATGAGGACCTTAGGGATGAAACCAAATGAGCAGACTTTTCTTGCAGTTTTCTCAGCTTGTGCTAGTGCAGATGCTATCGAAGAAGCATTTATACATTTTGAATCTATGAAGAACGAGTTTGATATCAATCCGGGTATGGACCATTATTTGGGACTGGTTGGTGTTCTTGGCAAATGCGGGCATCTTTATGAAGCTAAGGAGTTCATTGAGGAGAAACTGCCATTTGAGCCCACCGCAGAGATTTGGGAGGCATTGAAGAATTATGCTAGGATCCATGGGGATGTTGATTTGGAAGACCTTGCTGAGGAGCTGATGGTTGATCTTGACCCATCAAAGTTAGTTGCTAACAAGCTCCCAACGCCGCCACCAAAGAAGCAAACTGCAATTAGCATGCTTGATGGGAAGAATAGAATTCGAGAGTTTCGAAATCCAACTCCTTACAAGGATGATGAAAAATTGAAGGCACTGCGTCAACTGAAAGAAGCAAGCTATGTGCCAGATACAAGATATGTTCTTCATGACATTGACCAGGAAGCCAAAGAACAGGCTTTGCTCTATCACAGTGAAAGATTGGCTATAGCATATGGTCTGATCAGCACTCCAGCTAGGACACCTCTCAGGATCATTAAAAATCTTCGGGTCTGCGGTGATTGCCACAATGCCATCAAGATTATGTCTAGAATTGTTGGGAGGGAATTGATTGTCAGGGACAACAAGCGATTTCATCATTTCAAGGATGGCAAGTGCTCTTGTGGAGATTACTGGTGAAAGTCCCAAAGAACTGTTTGCTGCCTTGTAATCAAATCTGTTTTTACTATATTTCTAGCAACTGTTGGCATGAATTTTTTCTTTTTTTGACCTTGATATGTCACTTATGTTGAATTTCTGGAGATATATGTTTCTTAATTTTAAATTGGCTACTAAGCCATGTATAGAAGCTTTGAGGAGTTTGACAATCTGTTTTGTTTCCATAGAATTCTGATCTAGAATCTAGATAGTGGATGGCATTTGAGTTGGGTACATGGATTGAAATATTTTAGGAATTCTAGAGTACAGTACTCCAATTACTGGGGGTGTGTTAGACACTTGGCAGAGGATCAACTTCTTGTTACTAGCCCGTTATCGTTTTTTAGTTTTCAGAACTTATGAAATTGAATGTTTTATATTTCATTGAATAGTTGAATTGTTAATTGAAGGGCTCTATTCATTATTCAATACTTAGTATGATTGCAGTTTTCACTTTGTCTGGTTGGTTTTTGGTGGTTTTACCAGTTAAATTCATTTATGCTTGTGCATGAACTGTTGTGTTGAATTACAGGCTAGCTTAGATGAGATTCATGGGAGCTAGAAATTTATATCAATTTTCAACATTAAGAAGGAAAAGAGATGTATACATTAAAAAGAGGTTCATGAGATAGCCGTATCTTCCAGTCCTAACCCAAACAGAAGAATCCAGTCCAATGGAGCGTAATTCTCTACTAGTGTGAGTTTCAATTAACTCTAGTCGATGAATATCACTAAGTTGGGGAAAGAGAGTCTTCTAATGTTTATGATAAAAGAGTGAAGCAAACACAAAATGTCTTCACAAAAAAACGTAATTTGTAATAAGCTTCTCTCAGTATGCCATGGAACTCTACCTGCACATAAAAAGGGGAGAAGTGAGGAGAACACTTAGACATTAGTATATCATTCCCACATGATAACTGAATTTTGATTGATGAGATAACGAGGTCTCTCTCTACTCTCTCTACGAATTTGCCAGAACCAGAATCAGAATCGCTCATCATCGGTCATCCATAAATATATATATATATATATATTATTTTTATATCAATAATACTAAACATCCCATCTAAAATCCTACCTTTTTCATCCCACTACATGTGGCATGTGAGGTGTCAAATTGTGGGTGGATACACATTAATGGTGATTTATCTCACCTATCCTATGTATCCACTCATAATTTAACATCTCATATGCCACATGTAGTGGGATGAAAAAAGTGCGATTTTAGGTGGGATTTGTAGCATTACTGTTTTTATATTTATATATCTCTTTTTTGAGAAAATCTTGCATGCACCCGGTGCAATGCACCCTACTCAATGGGTGCAATGCACCCTACTCAATGGGTGCATGACACGTGGTAGAGAGAACTCATTTGATTGGTTATCCTTGCCACATTGCATGCACCCATTGGATAGGTGCAATGCACCTGAACATGCAAGATTCTCTACTACTTTTTTTAAAGTGTTTGCAATTTGGGCCTAGAGCCCAACTCTGTCCAACCCGGCCCAATAGAACCCAAACAAAAGGCAAAAGGGAAAGGTTTTCTCTATATTTATTTATTTATTTATTTTTTTGTAATCAATCAGAAATCAGAATCAGTCCCCTAAAAATTGTGAGAAGGTGGAGAAGAGTAATGGCGTCGTCTTCGAGCAGTGGATTGACGTTCAAGCTGCACCCACTGGTGATAGTGAACATATCGGATCACTACACTCGGGTCAAGTCGCAGACGAACGCTACGCCGCAGCCGCAGCCAAACAACGCAACACATCAGCAGCCTCGTGTGTACGGATGTGTCATAGGTATTCAAAGGGGACGCACCGTCGAGATCTTCAACAGTTTCGAGCTTCTCTACGATCCTTCCTCTCACTCCCTCGACCGTGCTTTCCTCGAGAAGAAGCAAGAGCTCTGTAATCTCCTTCTCTCTTTTTTTGTTTTTTGTAATCTTCAATGCAATTCTCTCAACCAAAAAAAAAAAAAAAAATTAATGTTTTTTTTTTGTTCTTCCAGATAAGAAGGTGTTCCCACACTTCTACATACTTGGATGGTACTCCACAGGCAGTGATGCTGAGGAATCTGACATGCATATCCACAAAGCCGTATGCTTTCTTTCTTTCTTTCTTTCTTTTTAAAAACTAATTTAACAAATTATATGTGTTTAACTTCACTGATATGAAATTTTACTTACTTGTTAACAGTTGATGGATATCAATGAAAGCCCTGTTTATGTTCTTCTCAATCCTTCAATCAACCATGCCCAAAAGGATCTCCCCGTTACTATTTTCGAAAGCGGTATCACTCTTTCTCAACGTTGTTTCCAATGTTTATACTATGAATTTACTAGTCTGTGCTCAATAAACCCTATATGGTCCCTCAAGGTCATGTTCCTGGCTCATTGGCTGCGGTGATTACTATTTTACAATGTTGTTATTTATTGCACAGTTTGGTCATATGTTCTACAAGGGACACTTATATGGCATCCTTATGTGTATTTCATAGTTGATGTGTTTACAAGTTTCTGGCTGCATATTTTATTTGTTAAATGTTCTTCTTGTACCACATTGGGAGGATGATTTCCGTTATCATTTTGTTTGCTGATTGTTCTGTTTTTTGTCGTGCGTTTGTCATTAATGAACGCAGAGCTGCATGTCATAGATGGGATTCCACAACTAATTTTTGTTCGCTCAAGCTATACTATTGAGGTACAACCTATTTGTTCACTGCTCTTGCTTTCATCAAAATGTTTTTGAAATAGGGCTTAGTGACTCAATTTCTTTTCTAATCAAATTTGAAGACAGTAGAGGCTGAAAGGATCTCAGTTGATCATGTTGCACATCTCAAACCCTCTGATGGAGGTTCAGCGGCAACTCAATGTGAGTGTGACACTTCTCTGTTGATTTGCACATCAATTATATTTCACTGAACTTGTTCTAGAGGGGTAAGAAGAAATATTTTCGCCCAAGGTTCTTTCATTTGTAATTTATGAATACACCTTTATTGTGCAGTGGCTGCTCACCTTACTGGGATACATAGTGCTATCAAAATGCTTAATAGCAGAATTAAGGTGCTTCATCACTACCTTCTTGCAATGCAAAAAGGTAAAGAATCTTAAGTAGTAGTGAAGTTTACCTATCTTAATGTAAAAGATTAAATAATCTGACTGAGAAATTTTGGAGTCTGTAAAGACCTATGGGGATGGAGAATACACCAGTTCATGTTATTTATATTTTCCATCTGTGAATACAGGCGACATCCCTTGTGAGAATTCTCTGCTAAGACAAGTATCTAGTCTCCTGAGAAGATTACCAGCAATAGAATCAGAAAAATTTCAAGACGATTTCTTGATGGTGAGTTTGATTCTGTCCTGCCTAAGTGTATTCATAACTTTCTTCATATAATACTTGCATAAATTTGTTAACTGCATTCCACTAAAGGAACAGTTTTGTGCTTCTAAAAAGTTCTTTTTTGAAAAAAGAAAATGATTCTGTGATATGATGGAAGAAAGGCATACCAGATTCAGGTTTTGGTTTCCTCTGTTTGAGGATGTTGTTGTTTGGATATAAGCGTAGATACCGGTAATTATTGTGCAGTATATAAACCAGTTTTGAGTAGTATAGTTTGCTGTTTTATGATTAGCTGAGGGTTCTGTTTTTGGTCTTAAGGATAATCTTTGTCTTTGCTTTATTTTTGCATTTTGGACCCCTAGTTCACTTCCTTTGTATCTTGTTTTACATTCCTGAGATAAAAAGAAAAGTTTGTGGGTATGGTAAACCATGGCTTTGATGAAAAAGGGACAGAATGCTTTTATGGTAGTGGTGATGACTAATCACAGCTGTACTGGAAGACTGAAAGTGGTAAAAATAGTAATATTAAAGTGCATATTATGAAGAGATACTAATGGAATGTTTGCTATGGCTTCATGAGAGGCAGTCAGCAGTTTCTGGCTCTTTGGATAATTTCACCCTATGATTCTGTGACGTGTATACTTGTTTTTCATTAAACACTTAAAACTGTGAAATAGCTATTCCAGTCTTTATATATTTTCCGTTGTTAAATCATCTATGTTTATCTGGATTTATATATATATATATATATATAGTTCCTAATGCAATACAATAACAATTATTCAATTAATATGTTATTATGAGCAATGATGGATCATAATGTTCACTGTTTTATTCCTCTTGTAGGAGTACAATGATACATTGTTGATTGCTTACTTGGCCATGTTCACCAACTGTGCAAGGTATGATGTCTGGTCTTCCTTGGAGGAATTCTTTCTGATTATTGAAATTTTAATATGCTTGATTTATTCTTGACAACTTTGAGTAATAGTTTCTATTCTATGTGATAGGTTTCTTTTGCATTCTCGATCAGACATTGAAATATAATATTTTTCTCGTCTTATTTTTGGACAGCACAATGAATGAGCTAGTGGACAAGTTCAACACTGCATATGATAGGCATAGTCGTAGGGGTGGGAGGACTGCTTTTATCTGAAAGCTTCTTGTGCTTGTTTGACAGCGACTCTTGACTTTGTTAAAACCCTTGCTGCATTTGTTTGTTCCGGTGTGCACATAGAAGGAACCGTATTGCCAGGACCCTAGCAATTGAGAAAGAAATAGAAATGTACAAGATTTTTCTTTATTTTTTCCTTTGTTCTTTGCATATGGTATTGCTTGTTTTTGCTCAGCTTTCCCGGAGATAGAAAAAAATAGCCCGTGTGCATTGTTTGTGGGGGATCAAGCATATATGTTATCCATTTTGCTTACTGTTATTATTCTTAATTTGTTGAGATGGAACAAATGTCAATATGTTGCGGATTGAACAATATGTATGCAGAAATATATTGACATGATTCTGCTCTATATGTGGAATCACCTCTATCATGGGAAATCTTTTATAATCTCGATGCATCTGTTCCGAATTTGTCTGGGATTGATCGCCTTGAATTTACTTGGTTTTTACAATTGCTTTATTCATTGGATGACAAAGAGACATAAGATGCAGAAGCAAAGCAAAGGCAGCAGAGCAACAATGGTGTCCAACTATGGGTGGAACTAGCGGCTTATTGCATTGAAGATGTTATTGATAATTGTGCATTCTCTGTTGCCCAATTGCCTCCTCATGGCAGAGGTCTAGTTGGTGTTCTTCACAAAATCAATCGCTCTATAAAGAAACTGAAATTGCGCCACAATATTATCAATGATATTCAAGATATCAAATCATCAGTAGAAGAAAACTTAACAATTTAATTGCAGAGGAAGGATCGCCATGACAGTCACATATTTCATTGATGCTGATACTTCCTCTGTGAAATCGTACCATTTTCTGATATGTTGCCCACCTCGCTAACTCATTTGAACCTCCAATGATTCCTAAATTTGAAAGACAATGAAAATGTAAAATTAGTAAAATTTGAATGTACCTACATATTAAATCATGAAGATGTAAAAAATCGTAATAGAATCCGGTAAAATATCTCTCTTACATGCCTCATGAATGATGATTCACACCAAGTGCTTGAAAACCAAAAGCAATGTGCTGCTTTCTAACTTGTCATTAGCTGAAATTCATAATATAAAAATTAAAGTGAAGAAAGGTTTGGGTTACTTTTATCTTTCCAACAGCTCTATCGAGCATTTCTTTACATTTTCCATGCAATCAAACACCTATCAGTGAGAAGTAGAAAAGAAACAAAATGATGGAACTGAGGAAAAACATTTTCCATATATAATTGTTTGTTACATACAAGTCATAATACAGTACATTCTTTCGGACAATGAGCGAAAGCTATTCACGTTCAAGAATGCTATGTCTGCAAAATATATCCTGATCTAAAGTCCTGCCCATCTGATTCATCATCAAAACGCTATGGCATGTCAACTAAAAATTTCTGATATCTATGTAGGCTTTGAAGAGGAAATTTTAAGATATCAATGACCTTCTGGCTTATGGAACTGCCATCCATCATGACATCCCATTTCACAGCCATCCAAGCACAAAGTCAGCCATGGTCGTTCCTGGTGAATTTCAGTAACAGTAGAATCTACATTTCTAGCCAATCGAGTATTGCATATCCCGAGCCAATGTAGTCCTTGGAATGAAGGCTTTTTAAGCCATCTCAATGACTCAGCAGACAAACTAATGCAGTTACAAAGATCAAGCCTCCTCAGTAGTTTATTCATGCCTTGGACGCTTCTCTTTCTAGCCAATGCTTCCACTGAAGAATCAGTTACATAAAAGCAAGACCTAATACACAAATCGATAATCCCTATATCAGCTGCAGCAATTGCAAGTATGGTTTCATCTGATATACCAGGCATGTAGCCTAAATCAAGAGTTGTCAATCTTTTGCCAATTGTCCCTCCGCCACACAGCAAACGAGTAACTCCTTTGTCAGTTACCCTTTTACAGCCTCTGAGACACAGATTTGTGATGGGAAGACTCCCCTGTCCAAGAACGTATAAACCTGAATCAGTAATGTCAGCTCCACTGAGGTTCAATGCAGTCAATTTATGGAGACGTGAAATTGAGCTGAGGCACGAATCTGCTATGCTCTTGCAACCACCCAGGTCAAGAATCTCCAAGCTCCTACAAAGAGCTAGTTTCTCCACAGTTTCACTAGTTATTAGCCTGCATGACAACAATCTCACCTCAACAAGCGCACATGAAACCACCCCGGTCAGATCATGAAAGGCCAAGTCTGACAAAAATAAAGAATTACGGACTTCAAATTTTTTTAATTTCAGGCAAGAATGTAAAACTGAAGCAAAACCAGCATCACTGACTTTAGAGAATCCACAAAATCTCACTGACTCCAGACCTTTGCAACCCTCAGAAAGAAGAAACATGCCCATATCATTTACTCTTTTGAATGTTCCTTGGTGCTTGAGTCTACCTCGTACAAGAGAGAGGGCGGTCAAATGACGACAAGAACCCAAGAACTGAAGCCCAGTATTCGTTAAGTCGCGGTCAGGCAATGGCACCTTGTATGTTCTGTCTTCGAGATCCAACTCTACCAAAAGAGGAAGATAATCTGTGATAGCTACAAGGAGCTCATCACTTATTAGATCTAAAACAAGTGACAAGCTCTGCAATCCGAATTTGGGGATATATGGAGGAGAGGTAGGGACACTGAGATTATCTGTCTCCAAACGGTTTCTACCAACTCTACTTATAAGAACAAGTGCATCACTCTCAAGCATTGGCTGCAGTTTCAGAGTTGTGATAGTCTTGGGCAGGAAAAATTCAATTAACCGGAAAGAATTCGCATCCACCTCAGTCCCCCGAATCTTCAGAGAAAGAGACTAACAAACGAAAAAGAAACATACTTTAGCATTTTAAGCAAAATCATGCTTCAGTATACAAATAAATAATCACATAGCCGTACTTAATCAAATTACATTTTCAAACTTCTATAAAGCTACACAGAACTTACTTCCAAGTAGAAGCACCTATTAAGCATTATAGCAAGGTTACTTCTGAATACATCAGGTGAGTCCTTATCTGCCAATTCCAGCACAAGCACCCTGACAACAAGTCAAACAAAAATCCATTTCACTGCATTACAATGTTTCCTACTATAGTTATAGAGGTAAAGGTAATAAATGAAGGGTCCTGTTTAACATTGATTTCCAAATCCAAAGACAAGTTTTTTTATTTTTCTTAATCCATGAGTGTGCGCAATCCATAAATTATATCGTAGTTGATGATGGTGGGGTGGGTCACACCTGAGATTGGGACAGTTATTGCCAATAGAAGCAAGAATCTGATAAGACAGCGAGGAGCAGCACCACAAATTGAGTTGTTGAATACTTGGAGTGAGAAAATGGCAGAGAGAGTGATCGAGGAGGCGGAGGCAGTTGAGGGTGAGACTTGTGAGGGATTTGCAGCGACCCAGAATGTGATGCAGAGTCTTCCCATCTGGAGACATCGTCTGCCAAATCATTTCTCTATTAGATTAACTCTAATTGACAATACACATAAGAAAAAAGTATGCGTGTTAGGTGCTTGTAAAAATGAGTGAATGAAAATCAAATTACGTTGAGATGCAGAGAAGAAATGGAAGGAATCGCTTGAGAGTCGACAGAGAAGCGGAAAGCTCTATTGAGACATGCAATGGAACAGAGCGTCTCCATATCCAGCCTCCCTACTATCTCTTCGTTTAACACCATGCTTGGCAATCTCTCCATCCTCCGCTCTGCTCTTCAATGACTCGTTTTGTTTTGTTTGGTTTTGTTTTCGGGTGGCACTCCTTTTCGCTTGCTTTATGTCAATGGCTTGTGCGAGTGTAACAACATACTAGATTATTGGAGTAAATTCTTTAAGACGATCCCACACGATTTTTCGTACGAAATTCCTAATAGCCAACCGTTGATTTTCCGTATGGAATTCCTAATAGCAAACCGTAGTAATACTATTGGGGATCCCGCACCAGAAATTTTTTGAAATTACGCCTATTTTTTTTTTAAAAGTAGAGCTTTTAAATAAAAGTCGTTGGTTGTTTAGTTGTCAATTAAAATAGAGTTTTTTTTAATGATAGAATTACCAAAATACTCTAGCAAATATTAAATTATAGGGTTATATTGGAGATTTTAGTGTTATTAAAAAAACTTCAAAAGATCTATTTGGAAAAGTTTTAAATTTAGGCTTCTCCAAGCAGACGTAAAACAACTTTTTTAATCATTTAAAAGCTCTACTAGGTGACAATCAAACGATACAAAAAAATTGAAAAGAGTTTTTTTAATTAAAAAAGTTTTTTTAACCAGTAGACAAGTTTTCCCAATCAGACACTAATCAACTTATACACTTGTACTTCTCTGCTCATTTTGGATATCGATCTTTAGTTAAAAATTTCACAGCATTTACTACTACTATCGGACTAGTAGCCTTTACTTGTCTTTGTTCAATTGTATACATTACCATTTCCGTACTATCAAACAACATTAGTGTTGGTTTCAATTTTCTCGAAAGATACAGAGACATTGGCATCTAATCTTCTGTGTTCTTGTTGAAAATCAAAGGTATACTACTTTGTTAAACATACAAAAAACAACAACAAAATATGAGACACGAAAAAAAATGATGCAACTTTACTGTAATATCATGTGGACATTTTGTCCTTCATTCTCACAATAACCTTATTAATAGTTCAGCACAACTAATGTAGGCTTCAACTGATGGTTCAGACACTCAACTCCGTGGTGGAGACAAGGATGCCATCACTATCAGCATACAGCCACTCCCCATCACGAATGAAGGTTCCGGCAATGTGCACAGGGCCATGCTTTTCGCCATGGCCTTTTTTGTAGGATTTCATAGGATGAGATCCCAAGGCTCTCACCCCAATTCCACATGCATTAATCTCGTCTACATCTCTAATGCATCCGTTCACTACAATACCAGCCCACCCGTTGTTATGAGCCAACTGTGCCAAATTCCCTCCAACCAAAGCACACCTCATGCTACCCCCACCGTCTATTACTAACACTTTTCCATCGCCTCTGCTTTCTATAAGCTCTCTTACCAAAACATTGTCCTCAAACACCTTCACGGTGACAACGGGACCAGAAAATGTTCGGGATTGACCATAAATCTGGAAAACTGGTTGCAGAACACGCAAGTCATGACTTGCCAGCAGTGCTGCATTTGAATCACAAGCTTCAGCAGTTGCTATGGTAGCCATTAGCTGTCCTGCAACAAACATATATGTCATTGAAAATGTGATACTGTAGTCACTATAGGCGAAGAAAACATCTATATCTTGTGATACTTCCAAGTTTGCTTGTATGCTAAAAAACACTGTTAGAAAGATAGAGGGCACACAAGACCAAATAATCATAAGGAATACACAAATATATATAATCATTGGTATGCTCAGAGAGTCTTGACTGTTTCAAATGCTCAAACTTGTCCAATAAATACAGAGAATGCAATGAAAGAAGCAACAAAAATGTTGTGTATATGTATGCACAACATTTCAGTAAACTTAATCCCATATATATTCATTTTATTTAATTTAAGAGTGACATACGGAGGGTCAACTTCTTATGCATGTTTGTATCCATATTGCTGTTCTTTTGCTAAGCAAAAATTTAACTTAAGGCCTGCCCCAACCCCATCTAACGTTTACCACATGAATTTGGGCCCAATGACATATTCTTACATTACAGTTCAAGTGAGGAGAATCCAATGTGACACCCAGACACCATGTACAAATGAAATGAACAAAACAAAGTGATTCCACTAGCTTCAAAAGGGACTCGGTCCACAAAATAAATTATAAGGAAAAGAAAATGGACAATCTGTTTACCCTTTGTATATCTCTGTAGCAATGGACAAAGAGGATAGTAGTGCCATTTGTGCCAGAAATTGAATGGACTGTGAGATGATGGCAGGCGGGATGACCTAAGTAACTGGCCTGAGGGTGTTATAGTTGGCAAACAATGGGGCAGGAAAAATGTTCTACAGTCATGAGAGCGGAATACCAGCCTGACTGACAGCTGAGGTTGGATAGGTAGCACAAATTTGGAGCACGTTAATATCAGCTTCCCACTACCCATGAATTTCACAACAAACAACCAACTAATGATAATTCAAAAGAATTAGATGAAGATGATGTGGTAACAACAGGAACAAGGAGAGCATGCCTAGAAGTGATCATAAATGAGATCAGAAGCCTGCAATACACACATGGGAAGCACAAATGAGACCTGGCAGTCCAAGCTCTACATTATAGGCATTGCAAGAAACTAATTGATGGAGGAAGTCATACATATGGTTCGTAAACCAATTCCACACATGAAACATATATAACAAGAATTTTACTTCGGTTCAACACTAATCTCTGGCTTTGTCGGCATGTTCCAATGGCTCAAACATTCATGTTCAGATATTTTCAGCCTTTTCCAACAATCCAACCGCATTGGAATTTTTCAACAACTAATTGTTTGTGTTATTTGTTTGAATTTAAGGATCCTATTCGACAAAATGTCATTGCTCATAGACTCTTCAATATACTTCCCTCCATTGATTCATTCATTCAAGCTAAACAGTATCCAAACTTGTGCATATGGAGAATATTTGGTTTATCTCCTATTATAAGTAAAGGCTTCAAAAACATTCTTCAATAATCATTAAATTAAAAACCCCATCATGTGTGGAGTCTATATATGCCAAAACTAGATGATATATTGACCAAAAGCTAAATTACATCAAGCTAACATCTTCTTAGACTTGCAGAATTGTTAACAAAAAACAATCCATCATCTACGCTGTTGAACACAATCAAAATCATTTATACATAATTCATATATGCCGACGAAGTAAACATGGGTACAACAAATAGATTAACAAGAGAAATTAAAACAAAACAAAAAATAACAAAGATAATTGAGATAAATAATAATCTGACTACGTCAATATATTGCATACAGGGACCCATTTCACCATTAATGAAATAGGTTAATAGAAAAGGAAGAATTGTTGAGTCAAAAACAAAACGAACCCACAACCAAAAATCTGAAATGCACCAAAATTTTGCTATAAAAATGAGGAATAAGGAGGAATTAAGGACATTCTAACCTGCAGCCGACTTGGGAGTGGAAAAGCAGAATTGAGAGTTGACTGGTTTGAAATTCAATAGTAATATAAGGCTGAGGAAGATGGATATCATATCATATTAGGCTTATTAGCTGAGTGAGAGTCAATGTCGACGGCATAAGAGAATATATGCCATTGGATGGTGTGGCGGTGTGCCACAACAGCCTTCATGACGTGGTAACCACTAACCAGCTGATCGGTGTTGTGTTGTGGCCTTGTGGGTTCACTACTTGTCTACTTGATTACTAGTCACTTTTCTTCCTTATTTGAAGCAAAGTGGTTTAAGTTAAAATGGGCTGGGCTTACTCAAAGGTGAGTGGCCCTATTGACCCTCTACTATCACCCCCTATTGGGCTCCTCATTGGGCCTTTTCCTTTTGTCTTCATAGGGCATGCTAATAAATGTCTTTTTTAAAATCCGACACAAAACGAGTTTATTCCTACACCATCAGGGAGAAAACTCTTCACTTGTAAAATATGCATGATGTGACTCAAACCCATCAGTACTAACGTGCTCATCACCACCTTTGCTAAGAGGGGAACTGTACAGGCATTCCAATGCTATTGACCATCATCCACTACAAGTTAAATGTTAATAGTTATTTTTGTGTTTTGTGTCTGATGGAATTTGATTTGGGAGATGACTGATGAGGCGGAAAAATGGTTTTTGAAATTGTTTTCTTGTTGAGAATTGATATGATTTGATGATGTGATAGCCATTGTTGTCACTCATTATTACATGTAGTTAGGGTCGGTTGAAAATGTCAAACCCTAAAATCCCATAAAATATATAATCCCTCCTTCAAATCTCAATTTTACAATCACAAAATGGGTTGGTAGCTCTATGCAACAAAAAAGCTAGAGCCTGCAGGCCCCATTACAATAAATCAAATTCAAATTTTTTGTCATTAACTTCAAAGTTGTCTGCTTATTGAAATTGAAATGTGAACTTATGCACTAAACAAGAATACTATTTACATTATCTTTTTCTTTTGCTTTAATTATCTTTCTTTATGATTCTCATAATGACAAATATAATAATAATAATAATCATTAACATATCTTCAAAAAAAAAAAAATATAATTCATTATATCAATCAAGAGCCCCCCTCTTGATTTATATTCATATAATTAATTTTAAGGTAATATTAGAAAAATATAATGGATAAATAGTCTTATAAAAAAATAAAGAGTGAAGTGACTTACCCGTGTGGAAGAAAAAGAATTATATAAAGACGTGTATTTTAAGGTAACCAATCATCCCAACTAATCTTTTTTATAATGTTGGACATTTTTACAACCCCTTTATCATTAAAGTCAAATATTGCGGAATGCTCCACCTCCACCCCCAACAAATTCTACTCTTCCTTCGTGTAAAACATGAAAGAAATTACATAGATATTATGCTTATGAATCAAATGTTAAAATTCAGTAGTCGTCTGAATCCTGAAAATCCTACGCCATATAAGACTAAACTCCTGGTTTCTTCGCACCCGACTCGGCTTTTTTTTATTTCTTACACGTTAGCTTATCTTTCGGTACACTCCAATGACTCGAAGGAGCAAAGACCCCCATTTTTGGTGTAATTGTAGATGATAATGATGGTTTGAAAAAACAGGTATAAATAGGAAAAAGGAATATGATTGCTGTAGAGTGTAGACACATGGGTTTGGGGTTTGGGGTTTGGAGACGCTCGTGTGGGAAGAAAAAGAGGTTTTTAAAAATATTGGACCCACAAAATGAGAAAAAGAAAATCTTGTCAAATTAAACTCTTGGCTTTTTTGGTAAGAAGTGGGGTACGCATAATTAATCACTTTATTCAAAAAACATTTTCATTACAAGAAAACAAAAACTTTATATTAATATATTATTACATCAAAATTCAAAAAAATAATAATAAAAGGGAAATTTGCCTGGTTTCTTTGCGAGGATTCCGCTGTTTTCTAGTGAGAAACTTGACTTTTATTTTAATGGGAAGGAGGAGGCAAAGTGTTGAGAGAATAGGATGCTCCTTCCTACTCGTGTGTATTCTTATTTGTCTTCTTTTTTTCTTTCTTTTTTTAATTCATTTTAATTCATGTACATGCATGTATAATTGTATATTTGTATATTTGTATATTTGCATATGATACCCCTCACCACTTTCTCCAACAAATATATATATAATTGTCTACCTAGCTAGCTCTCCTTCTCTTCTCTTCTTTTCATTAATTTTAATTTTTAATTTTGTATTATTCTTTCTTTCGGTATCATCGTGATGTAAGATTGAAGCGCATGCTTCTATCAATATGCTCATTTTCATAATTTTAATATCATTGACCTAAACTACTATCTCATTTTCAAGGGTTTTTCTTTTGGGACTATCTTACCTAATATCAACACATACATTAATGATCTTAATTTCTATAATTTCTATATCAGTACCCGATCTCATTTATTCGTTTTAACGATGGTGGTGGTGGTGGTCACGAACTCACGACATTGATAGGGATATTTGATTAACTCAAATCTTGATGTACTAGATTTTTAAGTACAATGTGTGGCATCATGTCTTCAATGTATAAATACAAGCTAGACATTTGAAATATGTAAATGTAGTGTATGGAAGAAAGCAATTTGCACATAATTTGAGATCAAGAGAATAAAAATAAAAATAAAATGTATGGATTTATCTTCCCTAGAGTGAGAGAAGACAAAAGAAAAAACAAAAAATGGAAAAGAGAGAGGAGGTAAAGGTGAGTTGCCTCTCAAGCACTTGAAAGACTCAACAACTACTAGGGTTTTTGGAAAATAATATTATTGAATTGCATAAATGGTTGAGTTAAAAAAGGTAGAATGAGATATTTAATTAATTAATTAATCAATTAATAGTATAATATATTTAGTTTATGTAATCTAAATTTGTAGAGTCATGCAGTGATCGATGTACATATACTTGCCTTGTCTTCACTTGAACATTAGTCTAGGCTTCTTCCAACCTTACATGCTTGTGTCTTGTGCACGCTTTACTCTACTTTTCTTTTCGATTACATTATCTTCATTTAAATATATAGAATAGAGTGTTTAGACACTTATTCAGTCTAACAATATCTCATGTTTCGATCATCAATAGAGAATTATAGATAAAGTCACGGATGACAATGAGAGACGTACGTGCCTGGTAATTTAGAGAGAGAAAGAGAAAGGGTCAAATGGAAAGTTTGACTGGACCCAAAATGGGAAAATGAGAAACAAAAATGAATAAAAAAATATTAACTTTAGGGGTGGGGGAGCATGAGTCCCACAAATTACTCAATATGTGTGTTGCCTCCAAGGCACCAACTTGTCAATTACTTACTTATATACTATTCCTTTCTATTCTATTCTTCATTTCTTAATTATTCTTTCTTTTTCTAAATTTTTTAACCTTTCTTTTCTTGGTCTTCTTCTACCACCTCTCTCTTTCTCTCTCTCTCTCTCTCCCCATTTTTCCTTTTGTTCTTCTTCTTCGTCTCCTCTTCACACAAACAAAGTCAGTGCAAACCTGCCAAAGCTGCAAATAATCAACATCACTGCCTTTCCTCTTCTCTTCTGGGAAAAAGAAGAGAGCTTGCTTGGTGGTACTACTTTTTTTGTTAAATATATATATATATATATATTGATTTATGATGTAACAAGAATATTTATTTTTTTGATTTCTACCAGGATTGAATATTGAAAGCCGACATTTTCTCTGAACATCGTACCGTCTCTGTGTTTTTTTTGAGTCTTGTCTGTCACTCCAAAATATCCTCGTCCTTCATTAACAAACTCTGATTTCTCTCGGATGTACTTTCCTTACATTTACTGATTTACATACCCACCTCCTACTCTCTTTCTTTGTATGTTTTTTTTTAACATTTATTATGATTTCCAATTTTATTCCATATTTACATTTATACATTTATTATTTATACATACCATCTTTGATAGATAGTGATCTGCACCACCTTATTTTTTTTATTTAATAATTACTTTATTTGCTATTTAATTCCAGATATGGTGGTAGCTTTTGGGAAATAAGAAGCCAATCCCCACCAAAATAGCTCTCACAACAGATCTGAACAATCTCATATTGTGAACAAGAAGAAGAAGAAGAAGAAGAAGAAGATATAGAGATTCAGAGGAACTCTCCATTCAATCAGCAAATGCAGTTGTTAATTAGACACCAAAGCAAAGAGATGACTCTACCACCCACTTCAAAATTAAATTAATTCTCATTTTTTCTTTTCTTTTCTTTTGTGATATAGTATATTACTACTAGTGAGTTTCTTTATGTCAGCTCATTTTTTATGAAACTCTGAGACCAAAAAAAAAAAATGAAGAGAGGATGGAGGGTATCAATACCATCATCACCATCATCATCACAAAAACAGCAACAAGGAGGCTGCATCATGGGAATCTTTGGGTTTGTGTTGTTTCTTCTCTTTCACTTGCTAATGATGCCCTCACATGCCAGACAGATATTGGCTTCAAAGCAGAGTCCTAGTAGCATTGAAGAAGTCACCAATTTGATGGATTTCAAGAAGTTCTCTGTTGATTCTGATCCAAAAGGGTATTTATCAAACTGGACTTCCAATTCTATAAGTCCATGTTTATTTCGAGGTGTTTCCTGCTCTGACGATGGCCAAGTCACTGCTCTCAATCTCAACAACTTTGGTCTTACCGGCAGTTTACACCTCCCCAGTCTCACATCCTTGTCACAGCTTCAAAAACTATATTTGCAGGGCAATAATTTCTCTGCCGGTGATCTATCTACATCCAGAACTATCTTCTGTAATTTACATACAGTTGACTTGTCTTCAAACAACATTTCAGGTGCTCTTCCGGATAGATCTTTTCTTCAATCGTGTGAGGGTCTGGTTTCTGTTAATCTATCTCGCAACACAATCTCTGGGGCTAGTCTTCATTTTGGTCCTTCTCTTCTCCAGCTTGACCTGTCTAGAAATCGGATTTCAAATTCCACCATCTTGACTTATAGTCTCACCAATTGCCAGAACTTGATTCTGCTCAACTTTTCCGATAACAAGATATCTGGAAAACTGGTTGCTACTCCCTCCTCCTCTTGCAAGAGTCTCTCAACTCTCGACCTTTCGTATAATCTTTTGTCTGGGGAGATACCGCCTAGTTTTGTTGCAGACTTACCGGAATCTCTCAAGTATCTTGATCTCTCACACAACAACTTCTCTGGTAATTTTTCAGACCTTGATTTTGGGCAGTGCAGCAATCTCACCCTCATCAATCTCTCTCAAAACATTCTCTCTGGCCCTGGATTCCCACAAAGCCTGGGAAACTGTCAGCTTCTGGAGACGCTTAACCTGTCGCGTAATGCACTGCAAGACAAGATTCCTGGACCCTTGTTAGGAAATCTCAGGAACTTGAAGCAGCTGTCTATAGCGCATAATCAGTTTTCCGGTGAGATCCCTCCTGAGTTGGGACAGGCTTGTGGGACTCTCCAGGAGCTTGATATTTCATCCAACAAACTCACTGGTCAGTTGCCTAAAACATTCACGTCATGTTCTTATTTGCATAGCCTCAACCTTGGAAACAATCAGCTGTCAGGGGATTTTCTGAGCACAGTTGTAAGTCAGCTATCAAATCTGGTATATCTCTACGTGCCATTCAACAATATAACTGGTACTGTGCCGCTGTCTCTGACCAAGTGTACTAAACTTGGAGTGCTGGACATCAGTTCTAATGCATTAACAGAAAATATTCCTTCAGGGTTTTGTTCATCTCCTAATAACCCCTCAGCTCTGGAAAAGATAGTTTTAGCAAACAATTATCTCTCAGGAACTGTACCTTCAGAGCTTGGAAACTGCAAGAACTTAAGAACAGTTGATCTCAGTTTTAATAACTTGAATGGTCAAATTCCATCAGCCATTTGGGATTTACCAAACCTTTCTGATTTGGTGATTTGGGCAAACAACCTCACAGGAGAAATCCCAGAAGGGATTTGTGTTAAAGGAGGAAACCTGGAGACTTTGATTCTTAACAATAATCAACTCACTGGAAATATTCCAAAGTCCATTGCTAGCTGCACCAATCTGATATGGGTATCTCTTTCCGGCAACAAACTTACCGGAGAAATCCCTGCTGACATTGGCAAACTTGTTAGTCTTGCTGTTCTCCAATTGGGAAACAATTCACTCACCGGAGATATACCATATGAGCTTGGCAAGTGTAGGAGCCTCATTTGGCTCGATTTGAACAGCAATGACCTGAGAGGTGCTCTTCCGTCCAGCCTTGCCGATCAAGCTGGCCTAGTCATGCCAGGAGTTGTTTCAGGGAAGCACTTTGCATTTGTTAGAAATGAAGGTGGGACAGCTTGTAGAGGCGCTGGAGGGCTAGTTGAATTCGAGGGGATTCGACCAGAGAGGCTGGAGGGTTTGCCAATGGTACACTCTTGTCCATCAACTAGAATTTACTCTGGCACGACAGTTTATACATTCAATACCAATGGCAGCTTGATCTACCTTGATCTCTCCTACAATTCCTTGTCTGGAACTATACCGGAAAACTTTGGTTCAATGAACTATTTGCAAGTATTGAATTTGGGACACAACAATCTTGCTGGTAATATTCCAGACAGCTTTGGAGGTTTGAAAGCGATTGGAGTTTTGGATCTCTCTCACAATAATTTTCAAGGACGCATTCCAGGGTCATTGGGAAGTCTCTCTTTTCTAAGTGATCTCGATGTGTCTAACAACAATTTATCCGGTCCCATCCCTTCTGGAGGTCAGCTCACTACATTTCCATCTTCCAGATATGAGAATAACTCTGGCCTTTGCGGTTTACCATTGTTGCCTTGTAGCTCAGGAAGCCACGCTGCACCTTTCCACACCCAGGAAAAGAGGCAGAATGTAGAAACAGGTGTGGTCATTGGCATCACATTCTTTATCTTGTGTATTTTTGGACTTACTTTAGCTTTGTATAGAGTGAAGAAGCACCAGAAAAAGGATGAACAAAGGGAAAAATACATCGAAAGCCTTCCAACTTCAGGTAGCAGTAGCTGGAAACTCTCCAGTGTTCCTGAGCCTCTGAGCATTAACATTGCCACATTTGAGAAACCACTGCGGAAGCTGACATTTGCACATCTGCTTGAAGCTACTAATGGTTTCAGTGCTGATAGTTTGATAGGGTCTGGAGGGTTTGGTGAAGTTTACAAGGCACAACTGAAAGATGGTTGTGTTGTTGCAATCAAGAAGCTGATTCATGTCACAGGTCAGGGAGACAGAGAATTCATGGCGGAAATGGAAACTATTGGGAAGATTAAGCACCGCAATCTGGTTCCTTTGCTCGGTTACTGCAAGATTGGTGAGGAGAGGCTACTTGTGTATGAGTACATGAAATGGGGAAGTCTGGAGTCTGTTCTTCATGATAGAGCCAAAGGAGGGGCTACAAGACTTGACTGGGCAGCTCGAAAGAAGATCGCCATAGGTTCAGCGAGAGGTCTTGCATTCCTTCATCATAGCTGCATACCTCACATTATTCACCGAGACATGAAGTCTAGCAATGTTCTTCTAGATGAAAATTTTGAGGCCAGAGTTTCAGATTTTGGCATGGCGAGATTGGTTAATGCCCTTGACACTCATCTCAGTGTGAGCACCCTTGCAGGAACACCTGGTTACGTTCCTCCCGAGTACTACCAGAGTTTCCGTTGTACAACAAAAGGAGATGTCTATAGTTATGGTGTCATATTACTTGAGCTTCTTTCAGGGAAAAGGCCGATAGATCCTGCTGTGTTTGGTGATGACAACAACCTTGTTGGATGGGCAAAACAGCTTCATAGAGAGAAGAGAAGCAGTGAAATATTGGATACCGAATTGATGACTACTCGAGAATCTGGTGGTGAGACAGAACTACACCAGTATCTGAGGATTGCCTTTGAGTGCTTAGATGACAGGCCGCTCAGGAGGCCAACCATGATACAAGTGATGGCAATGTTCAAAGAACTTCAAGTTGATACAGAAAGTGATAGCCTTGATGGTTTCTCATTGAAAGAGGCAGTTATGGAAGATTCGCGAGAGAAAGAACCGTAGTTCTTGCCATTTGAATGCAATTGCAATTGAACTACGACAGACAGTGTTTTGCTCGTGATCATGCACGTAGCCACCGGCCAGGCTAAGGCAACACAGTTACAGCAGTACCATTTTGCCTAGTGTAAATAATATAGAACACTGAATGAGACAGAGAAGAAAAAATCAATAGGGAACAAAGTGATGGTGTCTTTCGGTTGCTGTAAGTTGGGTAAATTATGTTTTTGTTTTCTTTGATCATCACTGATTCTGTTTGTAAAGACTTTGTTCCTTTGGAGTTAGCTTGTTTTTCTCCTCCTGTCAAAGTTTTGCTGATTGAAGTTGTTCTAGTAGTAACTAGTGGTATTTAGTTTTGTCAGAAATTGCCTATTGTTGCTGTGCATACATAGAAAGCTGGAATGTTAGAAGATTGTAAATTTGTAGCAGTAGCAATGTAGCAGCATTATTTTGAGAAAGTGAATTTATGAATCTCATCTAATTTAAATTTGAATGTGCAGTAGTACTACTACTAGTTGTTTGTTGAATGTAAATAAAAGGTTTTTTTGAAATGATTCATCAGGAATATGACTCACAAATATCAAAAATTACTTTCAGAAACATACAAACAAATACAGTGATCATTGATTGAAACTTGAAAGTGATGGATTCCAAGCAAGTGATTGTAAGTTGCTGTTGGTAGGATGCAACAACCATTGCCTTTGATTCAACTATGTCATTATTATTTGTATTTTTCTACAGATAAAGAGAGAGAGAGAGAGGGAGGGAGGGAGATTCTTGAAGCACCAGAAAAGATGAATACATGATCTGATATGGTTTTGCATGTCAAAGATTTGATAGATTGGTCATTATGTCCCATGAATTGTGGCTTTAGAATTAGCTATTTGGTCAAAGCTTTATGTTAATGTCTTGATTAGCAGCATGTTGTTCCATGATGTTTGTTTGTTCAAAACTGTTTGATATGAAATTAAGTTTTGTCTTTTTGTCTCTTTTTCTTTTTAACCTTTTCTACCATATTGGGATCTCAATCTTCATGAAAACAATAGTATGTCATTCAAATATCTTCCAGCATCAGAATCATTCTAAATATATACTGTAATAATATATCTTCAAATGTTTCTTCTCCATAAAAGACAGAAGCTGGTCCAGTCCAGAATTCAAGTATTTGGGCCAACATGGGGGATGAGTCCAGCCCAGCCCTGTCTTGAGTAGTGGGGCCCTATATATGGGTGAGTCAGTTATCAGTGGTCATGGAATTCAACCCAGAGAGAGAGGGAGAGAGGAGAGGAGTGAGGACCCATTAGCCATATATATATCCTGACAGGAAACTCAAGTTGTTGCTTGGAAGAGTCCAAGTGTCCAACATTGGCTCTCACAGTCTCCTATTCTTTTAAAGGGTCCCCCCACTATCAAGTATCAAGTATCAACACACACTTCTTTCCTGAATCCTGACAGTTCAGACTCCTTCCTCAGTTTCCTGACACAACAAGCTTTGGAAAATCCATCAACACCCCCCCCTTCATGTTCAATACTTCAATATAGTTTAGCAGAGTTTTAATGATTCTGCAGTAGATGATTACTTAAAGAAAAGGATCTTGATATATAGTTTAGAAGTAGATATGTTTATGATCCTCTGTCATCAAATCTTGCTAAACCTTGATATTATTATTAATATTTTATATATGAGTGAGTGATAGAACCAGACTTTAGTGTTTTAATGTCTGGTAAAAAAAACAAAGGCAAAAAGTATGAGAAATGAGAAGGGGATGCAAAGAGACAAAGACTTAGTCAAAGTATCTTTTTTGACTGGCTGTGTCCCTCCATCAATACTAAAGCAATTTCTGTAATATATTTTATATATATATATATATATTG
Organism: Acer campestre; assembly: GCA_954870605.1. NCBI lineage: Eukaryota > Viridiplantae > Streptophyta > Magnoliopsida > Sapindales > Sapindaceae > Acer > Acer campestre. The sequence continues at coordinate 52,650,909 of OX940801.1, read as the reverse complement.
CATTTACATCAAATAAAAATAAAAAAGTAGTCACATGAAGAGAAGGAAGAGGAGGAGACTGGAATGCTGTTTGTTAGCTGTGAATGATAGATATATGCATCCAGTTGGCAATTTCTTACCATATCCTTATTCCATTCCATACAATTATACAATTATACAATTGACAAAACTTTTCATTCATGCCCTCTCTCTCTCTCTCTCTCTCTCTCTCTACTCTTCTTTCTGCTTCTTCTGTTTTGGCTCCTTTTTTATTCCTTCTTTTGACAAAATCAACTCCTTTTTGATGCCTTGATTGGTTTTTATTTATTTATTTAACTTGGAATTGAAGAGCCTCATCAGCCTGCAGCCATCCCCAAACAAAATCTCAGACAATTGCCTCCCTCCTCCCCATTTCTACTTATTCTAAATTATCTACATTTTCAGATTCCTTCCATATTCATTTTCTATTCAATACTACTCCTATAACTTTGCATAATAATAATAATTAATAAATGGATTAAGAGATATTCCACTAATTGGAAACTTATATATATACTACAAAAACATCTTCACATTTGTGTGCACCAAATTTTTGCATGCATGATGAATTCATGATTATATATTTATATAAAACTTTTGGAGAAAATAAACTTGTGAATTTATTTGCTTTTCATGAACCCAAATTAGAAAAAAAAAATTGAGAATATTTTATGTATATATATATATTTGGTATAGCCATAGGTGTCTAGGAATATATATATATATATAACTTTAGAAGAGTTGAGTAGTGGGCAACTAAGAGAAAGTGAGAAACCAAAAACAAAAAGAAGATAGTGAGGGAAAAGACTAGAATGTGAATGTGATAATTAGGTTAGAATTAGATCCTCTTTTTGTTTTTTATTTTTATAATAAATAAGAGAATAATTTATTAGAGGTAATAAACCATTCATTGTGATCACAACCATTCCTTTTCAATTTGTATTATAATATTAAATTGTGTGAGAAGTTCTCTTCTTGTCCTTTTCATTTTATCATTTTACATAATTCATTCCATAATAATACATTTCCAAAACTCTTAAGAATTAATTAAATCTCATGTTCTTATTTCAATCTTTGGAAGCTCCGATCCTTCACTAATCACTATGCAAATCCGTCTTTACAATTTGTACATTTGATCGATGAATGAAATTAATCTAAACCAACTTAAATGATAGAAATTTTAGGTTCTAAATAATTGAATTTATACCAATCGGTCAATCTAGCTACTAAGAGTCCTAATAAAGCAACTAGTATTTTGCATAATAGATTCAAAAAGGTTTGACCATATGTTGTTATTCTTAGTAGTGATTTAATTAACATACCAAACATTTAAAAAAAAAATAAATAAATAAATAAAAAAAAAATTCCAACAAAAAATAGCAACAAACTTAATGACTACATCCAATCATTTGTATAAAAATACCAATATTGCTAATCATACCATAAAAAAAACTCTTAAAAATAAATTAGCAACACAATTGTGTTATTAAAAAGGTAAAATTGGTTGTAATTTCTAAATAATCAAAATAGGGTCGGTTATAACATCTTTCACATTGTAAGGGGACACGTGTTAGGCACCCACATCACTTGACACCCCAACGTTACACATATTTACCATTTTTTTTATATAATCTCATTTTTTTTTTCACCTACAACTCAACTCCATTCAATCTGCTGCTACCACCGATTAAATTTCTAGATTCAGGACAATAATACCCTTGTGCGTGACCCACGGTCTGATATGTGATTGGGCAGGCCCACTCCAAATACAAACAAGAAGATGAATATGATTAGTTAAAATGAACAGTAGCAAGCAATCAATCAAACAAAGGGAGGTGGAAAATACAAATAAAAATGCAAGCTTTGTTTCTCATCTGAGAAAAGATTCGATTTTTCACATACAATATTATGATTTTGTGATGCAATTCCTCTTGTTAGCATAAAACATCATCATATCATATCATTTTGAAACCGGGGATGAGGAAAGTTGATTCCTTTTTTCCCCACTTTCAACAGGAGGAGGAAGAGAGACTCGGGTCATGGGTGGGGGTGTGGTCTGTGTTGTTGTGTTGGTGATGGATGGTGGTGGGTCTTTGTTCATTTAGCTTTGACTCTTTAATCAATCAGGTAATCATTTTTAATCATTCTCTCTCTCTCTATCTCTCTCTCCCCCTCTATCTATCTATCTATCTATCTCTACATCTCTATCTTTTTATTTGGCATGCTTTTGCTCCTTTTTGTTTTTCTGTGTGTCTATTTTTTTTGGGAAAAATATTTGTCTATGTCTTTGCAAATTTAAGGTACCACTCTCACTTAAATGATTTGTAATTTTTTATGATCTGGGTATGCTCTCTTTCAAAATTTGTAATCTGGGTTTTTATTTTTTTTACCTTATTTAAATTTGTTTCTCAATATCAATTTGCTCATCATTGGATCTTGATTGATGGGCACCCTGACTTTAAAAACTGGTTTTCCATGTTTGTAGGTTCATTGTATTTACATGATTAGTTTCCTTTTAACTCCACTTTATCAAAATTTGGAATGTTGTCAATTACCTCCTATCTCTGTAGATTCTTGGTTACACCTCTTAAAGGAATGATTTTTGTTTTGAATTTTGTCCAAATCTTAAGTTTATCCTTTTTGGTTTGGAAAACTTAACCTTATCAATTGCTCTGTGAGGAAGGCAAACAGAGATGGTGTTCTTGCATTGATGACTTATGGGATGTTGTTTTAGATATTCTCACATGTGTGTTCTTTCATTTCTTCTAGTATATTTTTCTGCAATTCATGTAGATTCTCTTTGGAATCATTTGATAACCTCCAGTCAAAATTGTAGCTTTATCTTCTTCTGACCTCCTTTTAATTGCCGAGAAGAAGCAAGCAAAAAGGAACCCCAAATGGAACATCTCAATTTTATGTTCTTTTGTTGTTTTAGTTCAATTTATGGAATCCACCTCAACTAAATAGTTTTATCGTGTTAAGTTGAATGAAAATTTTGTTTTAATATAATCTAAGACCTCAGTTCAAAATTTAGTGTCTTTTTAGCATCTCATCTGTACTTTTTCAAGTATTGTTCTACCTTTTTTCTATGCCATTCTAGGTTGATTGGTCTATATTTGATTCTATCTTGTACTTTGTTTGAATAACCTTTCAGGAATTCAACATTTGTGCAAGACCTTGATTCTAAGTTGACCTGGCTTTGAGCCAAGTCTTTCAATTATCATGGCTGGAATTGATGATAACATGACTATGATGGGAGAGTGGTTGCCTAGTCCAAGCCCAAGAACTTTTTTCTCGGCAATGTTAGGTGATGATATCAGCTCAAGAGAACCACCAAGCGAGGATAGAGGTGGAGAGCTCTTTTTAGGATCTCAACAGCAAATGAGATCAGGAAATTCTGACAGAAAGGAAACGGGTGCCTCTAGTGATCAATTGAATGAAGTAGGTCCATTTTCCGAGCTGAGATCAAGTTCACGTGGTGGTCTTGTGGAAAGGATGGCAGCAAGAGCTGGGTTTAATGCTCCAAGGTTGAATACAGAGAGCATAAGGTCTTCAGACCTTTCTCTGAACCCTGATGTTCGATCTCCTTACTTGATGATATCACCCGGTCTCAGCCCAACGACTTTGCTGGAGTCCCCGGTGTTCGTTTCCAATTCACTGGTGAGCTTATTTCTTTGATGTATCTTATATGTTGTTTGGTAACTTCTCATCTTTTGGAGGTGATAAATTGACTACTTCGTGATATGAAATATGAGGAAATAGTTATCTGGTAATGGAGGTTTTCCATTAATTGCATAGTACAGTTATGCGCCCTATAAGGGACTTTAACCAATCATACTAAGGTTGACCTTACTTATGTTGAGAAAATAGACGCAAGCCGGTTAGGATGAGACTTGCTGGTTCAAGTATCGTCAGTAAAACCACACCAATCATTTTAACATTGAATGAATTCGACGAAGGGATTTTCTAAGTCCTTTATTCTATGGTGAACTATTGTCTCCATTTCTTTTCTTCTAACTGCTGAAGGGATTATAACATACTCTCTCAATTAAAAGTTAAGACAATAATCTCTGTGCTTCAACCAAGTCTTAAAGGTGTAAATAATCTGACCATCGGACAAAAATGTTTGATGCTTTTATGTGCTCTTCAACGTGATATGTGCATATTGAAACCGTAGAATCATTGAAGACATTTGTTTAGTGTTTATGTTATGGTTCGAGTTTAGAAACATATTTTGTTCAGCTTAGATTGTGTATGCTAACAACTTCTTTCCAAAAATGAAAAAAAAAAAAAAAAAAAAAAAAAAAAAAGAAAAAAGAAACAGCTTAATGACATGATGTAAGTTTCGAGTTTGGGATTATTGTTGCGTGTTGAGTTTTGCCTGCAAGTACACAAATATTTTTGTATTGTTAAACCGAACACTAATTTATGAAACCCATGCTATTGCAGGCACACCCATCTCCGACAACTGGAAAGTTCTCATTTGGAAACATTCCAAACGCTAATGGTAGAAGTTCTGCATTTATCTCAGAGGCCCTTGACAAAAGTAGAGATAATTTTTTTGAGGACATCAATACATCATCATTTGCATTTAAACCTTTTGGAGAATCGGGTTCTTTTCCCCTCGGAACAACAAACAAGGTAAGTACTATATAGGAGAGTGTTTTTATGCAAAAAGTTAAACAAATCTCTATTCTATGTCTGCTAAGTCTTGTTTGTTTACTACTTACAGAGTGCTACATTCACTATTCCTCAGCAATCCTTTCCGCGTATCGAGGTTTCTGATCGGTCAGAGAATTCCCTTCAGTCACAAAGTTTAGAACCTACCAAGGTTGTTTCTCATAACCAAAACAGCCTCAACCTTCAGACAGACTTCTCCAGATCATCTACTGAAAAAGAAAACGGAAGTAATACAATCTCAGCAGATCAAAGGATCTTTGATACTGTTGGTGGCAGTACTGAACACTCTCCACCTTTTGATGAGCAACAGGATGAAGAAGGTGATCAAAGAGGCAGTGGAGACTCCATGGTTGTTGGTGGTGGAGGTGCATCGTCTGAGGATGGATATAATTGGAGAAAATATGGACAAAAACAAGTGAAAGGTAGTGAGTATCCGCGTAGTTATTACAAGTGCACGCATCCAAATTGTCAGGTTAAGAAGAAAGTGGAGCGATCCCATGAAGGCCACATAACAGAGATCATATATAAAGGAGCCCATAACCATGTCAAGCCTCCACCTAATCGCCGATTAGCCATTGGTTCTAACCCACTTCTTGATATGCAACTAGACATTGCTGAACAGAATGGACCTCAGAGTGGCGCTGATGGAGATCCTGCATGGGCAAATACACAAAAGGGAAATGCTGCTGTAAATCCAGACTGGAGGCAGGACAACGTCGAGGTGACATCATCAGCAACTGTGGGCCCTGACTACTGCAACCAATCTAATTCTTTACAGGCTCAGAATGGCACTCACCTTGAATCAGGTGATGCGGTGGATGCCTCATCTACGTTCTCTAATGATGAAGATGAAGATGATCGGGGAACACACGGCAGTGTTGGTTATGATGGTGAAGGAGATGAATCCGAGTCAAAAAGAAGGTACCTTTTTCATATCTCTGCTATAATATCTTGTGTGTAATATATAAATTCTCTGTAGGAATATTCTTATGTTCTATGATATCCAGGAAAATCGAAGCTTATGCAACAGAAATGAGTGGAGCCACCAGAGCAATTCGTGAGCCTAGAGTTGTGGTCCAGACAACCAGTGAGGTGGATATCCTAGATGATGGATACCGCTGGCGCAAGTATGGCCAGAAAGTTGTTAAAGGAAATCCAAATCCAAGGTGATTACTGAAATCATCATCAATTCTTTTTCTTCTTTGTTCTCTCTCTTAACTATCGCAACATACAGACATACTGCACATGCATAGGAATATTAATTATGATTGCAACATTTAAATTGCGTACTCTTTGCTTGTAGGAGTTACTACAAGTGCACTAGTGCAGGGTGCACGGTGAGAAAGCATGTGGAGAGGGCATCACATGACCTTAAGTCGGTGATCACCACATATGAGGGAAAGCACAACCACGATGTGCCTGCTGCTCGCAATAGCAGTCATGTCAATTCTGGGTCATCTAGTGCCATCGCTGCCCAAACTGCTGTTGGTGGACAAAACCATATGCACAGGCCCGAGCCATCACAAGTTCACAACAGCATGGCAAGGTTTGAGAGGCCTGCCGCATTCAGTTCTTTCAGAGTACCCGGAAGACAGCAATTAGGACCTTCCCCCGGTTTCTCTTTTGGAATGAATCAATCGGGTCTGGCCAATCTAGCTATGGCAGGCCTTGGCCATGGCCAAGCTGAACTACCTGTTCTTCCTATCCATCCATATTACCAGCACCGCCAGGTGAATGAAATGGGTTTCATGATGCCAAAAGGAGAACCAAAGGTAGAGCCTATGTCGTCGGATCCTGGTCTCAACTTGTCCAACCATTCAGCAGTGTACCAGCAGTTTATGAGCAGGCTACCCCTTGGACCTCAGATGTAAATCTGTATGCTTTGGTTTACTCTATTTACTATTGTTGTTGCTATTATTTTTTTGTTGTTGAGGAAAGTAGTAATATTTATAAATTCTATACACAAATGGTTCAGTTTCATTGACAGTATTATAATTCTTTGGTATTTAGAAAGTTATATTAAAAATTTCAGTGTACCAATTTGGTGTTGGGAATGGGAACTGATGAAATACTCTGCTTAAATGGACCAAGAAATATACAGATGCAGATTGCAGGGACACTTGAAAAGAGAATGATGAGATGATGATGATGGGTTCTTCACTACTTCTTTATTCTTTCATCTCTCATACATGCGCAAAATATTCTAACCTTCCTGCAAGTTTTTCACACAGCAGATGATAGACACATTGTTCTTGTTAAAAAATACTTGATCTTGAATGTTCAGAACAAAATATTTTAGAGGATGCTTTTTATGAATCCATGGGAGATAAATTTGAAAGAAAAACTCACTCTTAGACCCTGTTTGATTTTTCCACTTAACACTGAATAATATGTTTCATTCAGTTATTTTGTTTGATTTTTTAATGTTAAAATCACTTGATGAACCCTTAAAACCACTTGTTTTATAAAATGAAAAAAATTTCACTTTTCATAATCTATTTCCAAAACTAATCATTTATACTATAATGGTTTTTTTTTTTTTTTAATATGCAATTTATAAATTATATAATTATCCAAGTTTATTCCAAATCAATTAAAGAATAAATTGTTCATTGAATTTTCTTTTAATAAGGACGTTGACCCTCAATATTCTCTGGTGGATCATTTTGTTACCGTCTGTTTATATGCAAGACTAAAAATAAAAGCCCATTAGTTTTATAATGTTACTGGCTAAGAACTTAGTAATTATGAGATTCTATTAGGGATGGCAACGGGTCGGGTTCGGGCGGGTTTTATCAAATCCAAACCCGCACCCATGAAAATTTTCATCACCCACACCCACCCGTGAACCCGTGAAAATAAACGGGTTCGGGTTTGGGTTTCACCTGCAGGTTTTATACGGGTTAGCGGGTTCGCGGGTCACACCCACCAACCCGTAAAATATATTAATTTATAAATATTTAATATTTAATTATATTTTTATATATACAATACATAACTCCTTTTTATTTATAATATATTATGGAGAATTACAAATATAATAATATAAAGCACTACCAAGAAAAACTTCAAATGGATCTCCAAAGACAACAAATAAGTAAGCATGGTGTTTCATAAGAGTAAAACCAACAAGTGTAACCTATCATTAGCTATATATAAATGAGAGTTGAGAATTGTAATTCTTAAACTTAAAATGAGTGGAGTTTTTATATTTTATTCTCTGTATGGTTAAAAAGGTTTAATTGGAGTTTAAATTTATAATATTTTAAATAATAAATACTATATAATTTTTATTTATATGGGTTCGCGGGTTCACCCGCAGGTTCATTTTCCCAACCCACACCCGCACCCAAACCCATTGGGTTTTTATTTATACGGGTTCGTGGGTTCGCGGGTCATAAATTCACCACCCAAACCCGACCCTACAGGGTCGGGTTCGGGCGGGTGCCCACGGGTGCAGGTCAAATTGTCATCCCTAGATTCTATACAATAATATAAATTTGAAATATTATTAATAACTAAATAAATTTATTTTAGAATTAATTTATATGTTAGAGTTGTCCGTAATATATTAAAATGTAAATATATAATAAATAATAGTTAGAAGGGCATAAATGTAAAAATATTTATTTTCAGATATTTATAACTTAAATAAATAATAAATATAAATAAATAAATAAATAAATAAACTTATCACTTATATTCAGTTTTCAGTGAAAATATATATATATATATATATGTTTTTCAATTTTCAGTTTTCAATTATTATTCAATTTTCAGTAACATTCAGCACTGTTCAGTCTTCAGACCAAAAATCAAATGGGGTCTTAGTTTTCGTCTGAAGACTGAATAATGCTGTATTGTATTGAATAGTGACTAAAACTGGAATTTTTCCATTGAAAACTGAATATACCTGATAAGTTATTTGTTTTTTTAAATTACAAATATATGAAAATAAATATTTTTACATATACCTTTTCAACTATTATTTGTTATATATTTATATTTTAATATATTAAAGACAACTAAAAAGGTAATTTAATAATATAATAACAAATTTATAAATAAAACCATATAAAATATAACCCTTAGAGTATAAAAATTGAACAAGTTAATTGAAATTTAGTTTAAAAATTAATAATAGATTACAAAATATATATATATATATATATTAATATGGTTAAAGGTTGTGAGAGAATAGAAAACCATAAATAAATAAGATTTGTAAAGATAAATTTGGAAATATAAGTGACTTTTAAAAAAGTGATTTTAGGATCACATTCAGTGGTTTTATAACTTAAAAAATAAAACAAAACAACTTAATGACACACATTAAGTGTCATTAGATATTCAATGGAAAAATCAAACAGGTCCTTTCTAAAAACCGAATGAGATATAACTAATTTGAATTACTTACCAAAGATGACTGCTAATTAAATTAGAAGTGGACAAACAATTTCATTAAAAAGCTGTGAACAACTTATTTATTGAAAATTTAAAACAAGTAATAATACAAGGAGAGGGTCAATTCTGACACCAAGCTACCAACTGCCCACATAATAGATTAATAGGCCAACTACATAGCAAAAACAGACAAGATGGGCGGCAAAGATAGAAGCTGTGTTTAGCACAGCACAGCTAATACCATATCTTATTGATATTCTTTGACATGAATATTTTAGCAAGAGAAATGAATACATTTGCTAGACAACAAAATTTGGATTCAACTTTTCATTGCAATTCCTTTTTCAACTAAAATTCTGCTACCTGATATTGGACTGTAATAAAAAATAAAAAAACAAAATTACATGTACATAGTGTAGTTTCCTAAACTACAGGGTCTGAGATATCAGCAGCTTAACACAAAGTTAGTAACTCCAGTATCAATACTTCGTATATCGACAGAATATGGCAGCAACACAAGTCTAGAATTAACGCAACAAATCATCATAATCTCTTTTGACCTGACATCAAGGTGACCTTCCAAGGATCATCACATTTGGCAATCAGCTGCATCGCCACATTAATGGCCACTTATAATCATTTCCTGCAGGTGGTTGTCTTTTCTACGCTGATAAACTGATTTCCGGTGATTTATCTCCTCTCTGTGTAGTAAAATCATCAAATTTACAATTTAAGAAATGACAATAGTATCCCATAGAGTATAATTAATAACATCTTAAACTAAAGTTCAAAAGTATTAAGATAGATCCATCAATGATAAGTTGATAACTGTCAAATGTAAACAATGCCACAGATTAATGACCGACTAGTCTGGTGTCCAAACACAGGAAAACTTGAAATTAATATGTCAGAAGTTCGAGAGTATTCAGTGAATACTAATGGACTTAGGAGTTATTTATGGTTCAACTAAAAATAAAATTATTTAAACTAAAGAAAAAAAGTCCCAATGTCCTAGATGGATAAGATAATTAATGACTTGTCTTGTACTAATTCTAATTCAACCACCTTACTTAGAGTATTAATTCACAATAAATAAATAAGCAACTAAGAGTTTGGTTGATATACCATTGCATATAGCAAAATAGATTGTTAGTGGTTGAAAGCAGACAACAGGCTCATCAATGTAAATGAACAAAGCCGTATATAATATAGTCATAGTATGAGAAACTAGTAAAAACCTGAGACAATTCCAAATTGAATCATAATGAAGAATAGCAACAATTCTTTGCTTCCTTAGTCTCTGATGTTTTCTATCACGCTTAATTACAGGCAACTGCTTGATCCCCCTGGCCTCCATTATCTCCTTGGCAATTTCCAGATTGGTGTCTGGATAGCATGTTAAAAGTCCACGCTCTCGCCCTCGGTAGATTATCCTTTGAGTACAGACAGAGGAAACAAGCACCTGTACAGATTTCACTAACATGTCATCAATATGGTTGTGAATAAACAATGGAAGTAGCAAGCTTCACGAGTTGAAAGTAAGGCAGCAATGTAACAGTAGTCAGGAAAAGGCCTTACATATCAAAAAACATAATTGGGAACTCTTAATGGATTTGTTAGAAATTAAATATTACTACCGGGACCTTTCTTCTCAGGTTAACTGTTTGGAACAGACAGCTAATCAACATGGCATTAGAGTCTATTCGACCAACAGAAAATAGATTATGTGTTCAAATCTGGAAATGCCACTCCAACATTCTATTGATTAAACTTTCTGTGTGTATTTACTAGCTGGCATGTTGGAGTTTATATAATATTATTGGGTCTTTTAATGGTTACTCAACAGAATTTATGATTGCTCAGAGACCAGAATTGAGCATTATGGATTAAAGTGAAATGGTGAAAAATCATGCCACATACTAATTTAGAGCTTAAAGGAACGAAATAAACAAAATTAAAAGGGTAAAATTAGCAGTTTCATACATCCGGAGCTGCTGAATCATCCTTTGAAGCGCCACTAGGCTTCGTAGATAGACGACGTCTAATGTCACCATATGTTAGTATTCCCTCCAAAAAGTCTTCGTCATCAACCACAAGTACAAAATTCTCTAGGCTGTCATGCATACGTTTTATTGCTTCTGTCAAGGTTACAGTTAGTGAAACCTTTACAAAGTTCTTTGTCATAGCCCTAGAAACCTGAGAAGCAGAATTGTGGAATGAAAGATGTTCAGTAACAAGAAAACATGAAATACCGGAAATAAGCAGCATCCTAACAAATGAGAAGCTGAAATCATCAAATAACAAAATCGGTTGTGAAAGGGAATCAACAATTGTCTAACCTTTATTTCTTCCAAAATCAAATCTTCATTTATTGCTTCACAATCAGCATCATTTTCTATGACAGAGAGTTCTAAATCTTCATCACCATCAATTCGTCTCCATGTGCCTTCATTTTTATCTTCATGAGGTGACAAAGAAGAATAACCTCTTGCTAAAGTCCGTGTATCAGATGCTTCAGTCTCCTTAGCCTGGTTTGCCACAGAGGGAACCCATATTGCCAATCCAACAGCCCCCTACTTGCAAAATTAATAATAATAAATTCATCAAAGATTGAAAGGTTACAAACTTTGAAAATTGTCATACACGCTCAAAGTTATAAAATCCATAACAACAACAACGCCTAATCTCATTCAGTTTTCCTCGTTTGAGTAGAAGTAGGATTATTATGCCGTAGATATGCTTGTCATATTCATGTTTCATAATGAGTGGTGTATTTAATAAATTCAAGTTCCTTTAGGAACAAATTTCTTTATTGTGGATTCTAGAGTTAATCGTTTATTAGAACGGTACCTAACCCACAATTTACTCTTCTTTTTTTCTTTTTTATTGGAAACAAATAATTTATTAAAAATTAAGTGAACTAGTAAGGACTATCATTGCTTCATTAAGTGTTTTGCGTCATAATCCCAAATAATTGGGAAAATATGGTGATACAGGATTGAAAAAGAACAAGTAACCAAATAAGGTAATTGTTAAAAAATTCACAAGCCACTGCAGCTGCCCAATTACACAAAGGAGCAATACAAGAGAATTTGCCACCCTCTGCATTGTTTTTATAGGACATTATTTATTCATTAGCAAAAAATGGTGTAATATCACATACATGCCAAACATGACATATGCAGGTAGACATGTTGTCTGACCAAATTAAAAAGAAAACTATACTCTGATGCAGCACACTGAACAGTGATGTAAAGCATACGACAATATGAAGCCAGTGTAGCTATCATATACTAAAGCTAAACTATACGATAAACATTTATTAGACCATAAATCAAGTCAGGATGATTGAAAAATCCATTCCACGGTGCAAAAGCCACTAAGTACTTAATCTAACTTGTTTTTCACACAGCAGAGGACCCAACAAATTACTACATGAAAAGCTTATCAGGTGCAGTGATCTTCTAAAAATGCAGCATTAAAAAAGTTATCAAGCAAGACCGTAGAACAATTACCATGAGAGGAAGTAATATTCTGTAATCTTTTGTCAGCTCAAACAAAAGTAGAACAGATGTCAAGGGTACAGAACAGACAGAAGCCAATGTGGCAGCCATTCCAACCTACAGTATAGTATGAAATATATCAATTTAGCTTACAGAGATCACAAAACAATTTTTATTGAGTGAGAAGTATACACATTTGCTACTTCTAGAAAGGAAAAAAATACCAAAGCATATGCCTGTGGCTGTGCAACAGCAGCATTTCCTGGAATGGCTGAATTGATAAGTTCTGCGGCTGAACCTCCAAAGACAGCACCAACAGCAGCACCAATCATCAAACTTGGTGCATAAAGACCGCCCACAAGCCCAGACCCCTTGCACAAAGCTGTTGCCACAACTTTAGCCGCAGCTAGTTGAGTTAACAGCCAGATTCCAGGAGCTGAGGCACTTTTCCCGGTATGTAGGATTTCTTCAACATTTGTGAAACCCCAGTAAAGTATTCCAGGATACTTAAGAGCAATAATCCCAGCTCCTAACCCGCCTAAAGCAGGACACACAACGGCAGGAAGGCCAAATCTTTCTTTGATGAATTCAAATAACTTAGTGAACCAAGCAACCAAGCGACTGAAGACTACACTTACAACACCACATAGCATTCCTAGTATCAAGTATAATGGCAGTTCTGCAAGACAATGTCAAAATAAATTACAAAAAGAAAAACAAGTAAGAAATGCACAATGAAATCTAATGTTCATACATATTCCAAATCATCACAAAATTGTATTTGACAGATAGAGATATATTTGTCGATCTCAAACCAGATACATCCAAGCCTCCTATACTAACTCATGACAATAGATTCTAAGTTGGGCAGGTTGGGCTGCGTTGAAAGTCCAGCAGCCCATAACACCCTATCTTTTGTCCAACTGAAATCAGTTCAGATTGAGCTGCTAAACTTAAAATCATGTATTTAAATCAGGTCAGCTTGGGATGGGTTCAGATTGGCAAGATTAATTTGTTTGTGTTGAATCATATACATAAAACCTAAGGTTGCAAATGATAAACATTTTTTGGTTTACAACAGTCAAGAGAGCGAGAATTTAGTGTAACACAAATCTATATTCCTTTCCCAACATCTCAAAGCAAAAGATTTCTAATGTTAGATGAAAAACTCTAGGAGGAATACGTAATACAAGATTAAAAGTAGATAAAATCAGTCTAGTATTGACTTAAATTATAGATGCATCAACCTACTTCTAGAAAAACCTTCACTAAAACCTCAACGATCTTCAACACAGATCTAAGATCTCCATCCAGGAAGGTTAGTATTTCTGATACTTTATTTTAGGATGAATAGCAAGATATTGAATATTATAATATTTAAATCAAGACTAGGACGAAATACCAGCAGCTGATTTCAAATCATATGAGGGCACTGTGAAAGCTGATTGGGTCCCAAGCAAGACAGTAGATACAGTAGATGATATGACAGAGGCCAATATTATCATTGCAGTTGTAAATGGAGGTGAGTTTTCAGCACGGAGAGGCCTTAACACAGTTTCAATAGCAAAGAAACAACCCGCTACAGCTGCATTAAAACCTGTAAAAAAGGAAGAAGTTAAAAGAGAAAACTCAACATGTTCAAAAACAAAAAAGAAAAAGAAAACATACACAGGAATCTTAAATAATATCTATTGCGTGAAATTAACGAATACAGTGGAAAACCGTCCCATGTTTATCTCAAGCAATAACTTTATTCTAATATTTAGACAAATTACAAAGTAAATGAATTCCATAATCCATAGTATAAGAGAAAATCAAATCCCTGCAGAAGTACCAGACAGAGTGTTTTTCATATTTTTTTACCAAAGCTTACAAATTCATACCAGTGCACATGTCCCACAAGGAATTAAAATCTCCTACAACATTATCACTCAACAGAAAACAACACATATTGAATCTATGGTAAAAAAAGGAACTCTTTCCAACCAAGAAAATAAGGAAACATGAAAAAAGTGTTAATTCATATGCTATGCATGAAGATGTAGATACCTGACGAAATTCCAGCAGCAGCACCAGCTGCAACAAGAGCTATCCTCCTTTCTCTGTTGTTTTCCATCATTAAAGAGAAACCATTGGCACACGATTTTCCGATATCTACACTAGGACCTTCAGGACCCAAAGAACAACCAGTACCTAAAGTAATAGCAGCCTGAATGGCCTTTATTGTAGGGAACACTCCGGCTACCAAATCAAAACCTTGTCTATCTGAAGAACCGCTGGATTGCTTTATTTGGTTCAATATTTCAAGTAAACCATGCATCATTCCAACAACAACTCCTCCTGTTACCGGTATAAGTAAAATCCGATGCCAAGTATCCGCCAGCCTCTGTAGCCGCAGCCAAGCTGCACCCTCATTTGGGGTCCCCGCCCATGCCCATTCGTGTATTACGTGAACCTACATAAACAGCATCGAAGTACACAATTTTGAATCCTATATTTGCAAATTGTGTATTTGTTTCTCTAAAGCTGTAAAAAACTGACTTTTTTTTTCCTAAAACTACAAATGAGTGAGCTTGAATCACCTCTAAAAAGATATCAACTTGATTGAATTAAACGAAAATTCAACAACTAAACCAGATCAAATTCGAATGAAGAATAAAAAAGGAAAAAACTGACCCCTTTATTGAATAAAGCGACGCACAAACCGGAGGTGAGGCCGATAAGGCAACCGATGAGCAGGAGAGCCCATTCAGGAGGGGCACTGTCTCCCAGAACATCACGGCCGTCGACGTAGTGATGATCGACGGTGGTGGCAGCAGATGAGGAATGAAGATTCGAATGAGAATGGGAGAGGTCTTTGTCTCTGTCTCTGTCTCGGAAGCTTTGGCGTCGGCCGGAGAAGCCGCGATCTAATTTCTTGAAGATATCCTTGAAAGTAGAGGAGGTGGGGGTGGAGGTGGAAGAGACGAGAGCGACGTGTGAATCTGCTTCCAAGTCGCCGCCGTCGTCGTCTTCTGGGTTGGATCTCAATGCATGTCTCTCGTCGCCTGACATTTTTTTTTTTGTTGTTGTGTTTTGGTGTCAAAATTGCTTCCTTTCAGTTTCCATGATGTGTTTTTTCGAAAATCACTGGTTTCATTGTTTTTGTTTTCATAAATAAAGACAATACATTTTTACTATAATCTTTATTTATTTATTTTTTAAATAAATAAATTATAAATAGCATTGTTTCTCTTTATACATATTTAATTTATAGGATTAATTGCACATATGCCCCTACATTTAGGCATAATTGCATGCATATGGAACTTTCACCAATAATTGCAAAAACATTCCCTGCCATTAGTTGACTTCCATTAACTCTGACAGTTGACCACAATGACTAAAGTGCCCCTATTTACCTATTTTATTATATAAATTAATAATTAAAAAATGAAACAGAAAAGATAGAGAAAAAAAAAATCTTTTTTTTTTCTCTTTCATTTTCTCAAACCCTCAAACACAATCCAAAAATAAACTTAACATACAAAAACCAAAACTCAATCCCACAAATCAAATCCTCAAACAACCAAAAATCAAATCCACAAACAAAAACTCAAATCCATTAATTCCACAACCAATTAACCACATCAATTTTATAAAAATAAATAAATAAATAAATAAATAAATAAATTAGAACTTCAACCTAAAAAGTTAAAAATTCACCTTTGAAGTTCTAATTTTTTTTTTTTAAAAATAATAAATTAAATGGATGTGGTTACCTGGTTATGGAATTGATGGATTTGAGTTTCTATTTGTGGATTTTATTTTTTGTTGTTGTTTGAATATTTGAGTTTTGGTTTTGATTTGTGGGATTGAGTTTTTTTTTTATTATTAAGTATATTTTTTAATTATGTTTGGGATTGATTTTTTTTTTTTCCTTTGTCTTTTCTGTTTCGTTTTTTAATAATTAATTCAAATAATAAAATAGGTAACTAGGGGCACTTTAGTCATTGTGGGTTAAAATTGTGGTTAACGGAGTCAACTAACGGTAGGGAACTTTTGTGTAATTATGGGTAATAGTTTCATATGCATGTAATTATGCCTAAGCTTAGGGGATGTGTGTGCAATTAGTCCTAATTTATATAATAAATACACACAAGAAAAAACATAAATGTGATTTCAAAATTTTAAAGTGTATTGAAAGGTGGCCACGGTTATGGTTCGGTTCGGTTTCGGTTTTGGTTTTGGTTCCGTGGCCACCAAAACCGAAATCGTAACCGGAAAACCGGTTTGGTACATGGTTTGTAACCGCCGGTTTTACGGTTATGGTTTCAGTTTTGATTAAGAAACCGCAGGTTTTTGTCATGGTTTTGGTTCGGTTTCGGTTTCAGACGGTTTTTCAATTTTTTTTCAAAATATGTGCCACGTGGCAGCTTCTGATTCGTCTAATTTTCTAAAAAAAAATTGTTTTTAATAAAACTGGCAGTTTAGACAGTTTTTTGGTGACCCAAACCATAATCGTAACCATAGGAAATCGATTCCTAAACAATTTTCAAACCGTCGGTTTTGGTCCCGATATCGGTTACGGTTTAGGTCGTACGGTTTCGGTTAAATCGAGGATAAAACTGAGGTTTAACCGAAACCATGGCCACCTCTAGACTACTATTGATCAATAATTTATTTATTATGTTACAATGTGAGTTAGAAAAGATCATTGGTCCTAATCGGTATAAAATATGTTTATTTGTAATTTAAGAAAGTATAACTGATTTTTTAAATTGTTGAATATGGTTAAAAGTCCAAACATCATGAGCTGAAGACAGATTGGAATGGCATTTATTTCATTTGGCCATGTTTTGAATCTTTTGATGATGCTTTCTAATAGCTGGCCACTTCAATTCCAAAGGAATTGGACAGTACAATCATACAGACGTATAGAATACATAATTATATAAATTATACAACGTAATTTATTCTCATGAATAGAATACCGATTATCTAACATTACATATTCACGCATCAATACAATAAAATGTAGAGCAAATTGCAGTCAACCTCCCGCCTTTGATAACCAAAAACAACTTTATCATTAATTGACAATAACCTCCCCTACCGTTAGTCAAAGTTAATCAAGTTTAATCATTGACCGGATTTAACAGCTACAAATACCTAAATGCCCATGAATAATAAAAAATAAAATAAAATTCTAATTTTAAAAATATATAAATATATAAAAACAAATTTGGATCTCCACCGTTAAAAATTTGAAAATTACAAATAATAAAATAAATAAAAAACGTAGAGACATAGGTCGTATCTCTATATTTTTCTTCAAATTCAAAATTCAAAAAAATTAATAATCTAGATCATCAAAATCCAATCCAACAACAGTTTCTTCAAATATATTTTTTTTCTTCCATATGGATTCCCGAATTTTTCTTCATATTCAAGTTTTTTAGATTTTTTTTTTTTAACAAAAAAAAAAAAAAAAAAAAAACTTGGCTCATCTAAATCTAATCTAACAACATTTTCTTCTCCCATTGATGTATTTTCAGATTTTTCTTCAGATTCAAGTTTTAGATTTTTCAAAAATAAAAAATAAAAATATGGCCAATATGAATGATGAAGATTTAAAGTTTTTAAATCTTTTTTTTTTTTTTAATAAATAAAAAAGCTTGAAAGCTTGAAAGGATGAAAATGCTCTTATATCTGTTAAGTTTGACTAACTTTAACTAATGGCAAGGGAGGTCATTGTCAATTAAGTATAAAGTTGTTTCTGATTGTCAAATATCAAACCTCGGGGAGGTTGGCTACAATTTGCTCTAAAATTTATAATGCATTTACTAATAAAAAAATAAATTTTACTTAGAAGAGGTGATTAAGTTATATTTTTTAATTGAACTTAATTATTTATTTATCCGTCCATGTAATTTAATTCTTAATTCATTTAAGTTAACACTTTAATACAAAAGTTAGGAATTAATTTTTATTTTCTTACATTAAGATTCTCGACTATTGAATGACCCTCTCTTATCTTAGAGCATCCCCAAAAGGTTCTTCAAATGAGATATTTGTTAAAGTCAAAAGAGTCACATCAGCATATTTTACTCCAATAGACTCTTTAAATGAGATTCTTTAAATAAGATTTTGCTTCTCTCTTTTCAATATTGAAGAACAACTTCTCCCTCTTTAATTATTATTATATTATTTTTTATATCATATCATCATTAATATTTGACATTTATATATTTTTATCTTTTTAATTAAATTCAATTAATATATAATAAGTTTTAATTTATAAATTTTATCATCATAAAAATTATACCATTAGAAAGATCTCATTTAGATCTTTAAAATGAGACTAATATTGAATATTTAATAATAACATATTATTATATCTAACTTGAAAAAAAAAATGAAGGATAATTAGATTTGTTGGGGGAGGAATTTGAGTGCTTTCATTAAAATAATATAAACCTATTTCTAATTTAACAGTCCTTTGGAGGAGTTTCCCTTTTTTCACTCTTCAAATTGCCATATAAGTAAGTAAATAAATATTTGAGAGTGAAAATAGAAGCGTTTTTGAAGATGGTCTTAATCATTGAAATAATCTCGTGGTATTATGATTAAAGTCGTTAATGGCATTTTCTTATTGGTATTATATTTCGAGGGCATTAAGAAGACGTTGTACCTAATATCTTTATATCGAAAGAATTTTGAAGGCATGGACTAAAGAGGTAGGCGCGTGTACACGTGATTTAGACCCGGGAAGTGTGTTTGGTGGAATTGTAAAAAGCACTCATTTTTTGGGAGATTGGGAGATTGTAAGAAGAAGGAAAAAAAAAAACACACAAGTGAAGAGGAACAAACTGTAAGCCCTTGGGCTGTTGCTGCTGCACAGAATTCCTGAGTAAAGGAGCAATTTTGGAAACAAAAACAATACAAAAGTGCCACCCATTTAAGCACCCAGAAAGCATAATCCTGTTTTTGTTTCGAGAATAGCAACAAGAACATACCTAATCAGCTAATCTGATCAGAACAAAAGAAAAAAAATTGCCTTTACTTTTGGTAAATGGTAATGGAACAAGAAGATGGAGTTAGGGTTTTGATATGGAGGTGTTGAGTTGTTGATGAGGTAATCTGAGCTACTGGATCTGATACCCTTTTAAAAGACCTGAGCTTTGGATCTGTTTATTCTTCAATCAAACAAATACAGGCCACTCATAAAGGAAACAAAAAAGGTTAGATTTTTCACTGTTTCTGGAACCCAAGATTGTCCCTGATCTTTTGCGTCACTTACTGGATTTGGTATATTTGATCTTTCTTCACACTGGACATCTGAGATTATTTGTACAATTCCTGATAAAAATCAAGGTAGCTGTTCATTTCTGTGCCTTGAACTGAATATTCTCTTGAGGGCTTTTCTTTTGCTTCTTTTACACAAGATGAAATGATTCAAATATGTTGCTGGATGTGAAATTCAATATTGCTAGTGTAACTGCAATATCTTAAACCAAGCTAATTTTTGTGGTAATTGAGAATATTTTGATCTGTGTGGAAGACAAGCTTGGTTGTGTTGTTGTTAACCATCAGATGAACTAACAGGCCAATGGATCTTCCCAGTTCTGTTGACAAATTAGAACAATTTTTTTCTTCTAAAACCCTGCTCTTAGATAATTGCTAAAGGTGATTTTTTATTTTTTTTGAAGCAGAAGTAGTCATAGATCATAGTTGTGTGTTGTGTATTGCTTGTTGTTTGCTTTTCAGAACTACATATCCAGCTCTTACATCTCTGAATTCCAACTGACTGTTGTGGTATACATATAGGTAGTCTGAATCACCATGTATCCTAGGCATCGAACTCCTGGGAATGGGTATAGGTCTAATTCGATGGGGATAGGTGGTATGCACCCACAAGGTCCAGCTAGAGGCCGTGGATTTTACAATTCAGAATACCGGAGCTTTAATCGCGGGTTTGGGCGTGGCCAGGGACAGCCTAAATCTTTTCATCAACCACCACCAACACCGCAAAAAAGTGACATTTTTGTGGAAGCGGGTCGACTTGCAGCTGAGTTTTTGGTTTCTCAGGGAGTACTGTCTCCCAACATACTCCCTGGTAAATGGCAAAATGGTACCTTTAAGTCACAAGATGGAGATAGTTTGCATCTTCAACCAGAAGGCCGATTATCAGCCCTCAACCGTCTTGGGAATTCAGGCACTGATGTGGGGTCTGGTCGGAGAAGGTACTCTGATGATAATAACTCAATGGGCTTGAGGAATTATTTGAAAGGAAGGAGGAAAGGAGGATCTTTTAGGAGTTACGGCTCAGATTGGGGGAGAGAATACGGAAGGAGTGGTTCATGGTCAGAGAGAAGTAGGGTTTCCCCTGAAATGGAAGCTGATGATGATTCTTACACTAGACATCAAGAGGAGCAACAATTTGGCAAAGATGTAGGAAATAGTTTTCAGAAGTCTAGCTCAGGTGAGTTTGCACCAAGTGAGGAAGCAGGTGCTTCAGAATCTGAATTGGAAAAGAACAACTTACAGGATGAAATGGGCTCGAGGGCAGCTTCCTCCAGTGTTGGGAAAGATTTATTCCATGAGGCTGATGGGGAATTCTCCAAGAGGTCTGAGGATTCGAAAAACATGGACATGGAGATTGGGGAGCTTAGGGATTGCATTGATGAAGATGAAACTGAGAAACCAGATACCACAGAGGACTCCTCAATTGTGCTCCATCCTGCAGAGGGCGATACTTTGGGAAACGTTAACACTGATTTACTGAAGTTTTGCAAATTTGCCAAGGTGCCGACCAGAACTCGCTCTTCTTTGACATATAAAGGTGTAAAGGTTGATTCGGTTTCAAATAACGATGATGGAAATGCATCGGATGTCAAACTGCCTCTAGGATCCAAAGTCTTGGTTGAAGTTGACTCTTTGGATAGCTCTACAGTTAATTCCTCATCAAATAAAACTCATGATTACCCCAACTCTGAAATATCAAAAGGTCTGACTGTCCAGTCTGTTGAGGGTGTGGGAGCATTAGCTTCTGTTTCTGGCCTTGAGCAAGGTAAATGTATGAGGTCTCAATCTTTTCCAGATAGAGCTTTAATGCATGTCAATGAGCAGGAATCAGGTCAGGGACCATCAGGTCTCCTAAAATCAAGCTCTATGGTCAAAGAGAGAGGTGAAAAACGGACTATGGTACAGAATGATTCAAGTGAGGGAACCAAGAAACTAAGAGAATGGTTTCCCTCCATTACTATTAAACCTGATGAATGCTTCAACATGTCTAATTTGAGTGAGAAGAAAGAGATCTCTCAAGAAGAAACAGATGTATCTCAGGCTATTGATCAAGGGAGCGCAGTTAATTACCAATTTTCAAAGGTTGGTGTTGAACCTTGTGTAGGGTATGCACAAGAAAAACAGCTTCTTCCAGGTTCATTTAAGATTTTTGACCTTAATCTCATGGAAGACATAAATGATAATCATCATGGTGATCCATCTCTTATCTACCCTGCTCTTCCGAAAAAAGAAGCGGCACCGGTTGATGTTGATTTGTCAATGAGTAATTCCAATATGTCTGGTGAATATAGTAGGCGAACAAGTGATGGTAAAGCAATCGAAGTAATTGATTTAGAGGATGATTCTGCCCAAGAAGACAAGGCTATTGACAATTCAGAAAGAAAGTATGCTTCCTTCTTTACTCTTTTCTCCAGTTATTTGAATATAAATGAGGAGTGACAGTAAAATCTTTTGGGGATCTATTTTTGCATCTCTAACTTGCATTTGTCCCCTTCATTGTAAAACATTCAATTTTGCAGGACGGAAACTATGTTTACAGGCGTGGAATGCTTTCCTAACCATGCACCAAATGCTGGTCAGATTCCTGACGTTCAGGATAACTATGATGGGCTTATGATCACACAGTTCTTCAATACCTTTTCAGATTGTCCCGCAGTACCGGTAGATATTAATCCGCTTCAAAATGAGATGGGTCTGCACAATGGAGAGGTAACACCAATTATTGCTAAGAATTGGTTTTTCTAATTTTTAATGCATGCACCGGGTAACATGATGGTTGCTGAACCAAATTATAATGCCTATTAGTGCCGTCTTTTTATATTTTATTCTGCATGCTTGATTGTGGTTCAGTTCTTTTGGATTTTATCATAGAAAACAGCTGCATTAATGCATTTCTTGTCTCCCTTCATTTCAGCTGATGAATAACTCTCTGTTGTTTCAGGGGAATCTTGGTGATGATGATTCAATATATATGTCCCTGGGAGAAATACCATTAAGTATGCCGGAAATTTAATTTCATGGTTTGTTTTCTTATAAATCTAGGGTTGTATGGCTGATCTCCTTGGAATGATGTTTGGATTGAGTATTAATGAGTGTATTTTTTACACATTATTATGCATCAAATAAATGTTGAGGTAATTGTTGGTGGCCATATGCAATTTGGATCACTTGTTTTGTGTCGAATCTATTATGTAAAAATCTTCAAAACCATAATTTATTTTTGTGATGACGACCCTATCTAGATCTTGGAGAGAATAACAGAGGGATAATAAAGCATTTAAAACATGGCTTCATTTTTTCTGGCTACATTTCTCTTGTTGCTATTTTTAATTGCAACATTCATCTGAAAGCTAAAGGTTTTAAGAAAACTACAAATATCCATTGTATATGATGCATGCTTCCGAATCAAATATGAAGGATTGATGATCTGTGGTCTTGCATTTGACATGTTTGTATATACGTGTGTTCATGAATATTCAGACATGTCATCCTTTCTTGACCAGCATTATTGATAGCTTGTTTTGTAACTGTTTGCCTGCAAGGAGTGCTAGCCTGCTAGGAGAAATTCAAGGTTGCATTAAGGATCAAGTGATTTACATTCTTTTTACATTATTGATTGGGTTAATCAATACATTGGAATCAATTTTGGAATCAATTTTATGTAGCTTTTGAAAATTGATTTCTAGGGAAGGGCATTAAGCACCTCAAATTAGATTATAACATCCATACTATGTAAGTTTTTAGTTTAGAGTTTTCTCATGCAAACTTTAGTTGGTAATGTGTATTGCTGTGGGAATTAGCTCTTAATTTTTGTAAAAGTTGGACCTAAGAGAGATTTAACTTGTGAATTTATATTGCATTTCAACCATCATAATAGTGGATTCAGTTTTTTGTAAAAATATTCATTTTTGCTTGTGAATTGTGATTATATTATTCTTGAAGGCTTTCAATTCGCTAATCGAAGTTTTCTGCTTCCTAGTTTTCTAAGAACCTTTTGATGATTTTTCATGTAGGCTTTTTGCCACCCTGGGAACAGCCACCACAACCACAGGAGTATCAGAAGCCGTTTTGACTCGGCATTTGGTGAAAATGTAGAAGAAAATACTACTTGGTATGCATAGATTGGGGTTGTTCTTTGAAAAATGATTAGATGTGTTGTATCTTACTACAAAGTTGCTTTGGATTTACTTTGACCTTTTTTTTTCTTTTTTTTTTATATAGAGGATAAGTGTATTCCTCCATTAGCAAAAGGTGAATTCTTTGTTACTGTGTATGACTGTTGCACCTCTTTGTTAAATGGAAATAGGTTCTTCATGTTCTATGATTTCATAAATGCTTTCCATTGCCATCATTGTAAGGTTCATCCCAAGATAGATTATATATAATCATGGAGGTATTTGAAGGGATTTTGGTAAATTGAATGGTGATGGATGATCTTTGTGCATCAACTCAATTACACAACCTTTACTTTACTTAACTTCAGTTTCATCTCTTACCATTAACCATTTCAGATGATCCTTTTTTATGGAAGCATGTGGATTGATTGAATGTGAATGCATTTTTTTCTCCCATCTACCCCACTCTGGTCTCTGGGTACATCCATTGGGCTGGGAGGAGAGAGTTATTATCACCTTCAATTCTGTTGATGGACCCACTTGCCTTGGCATTGCACTATTTCAGTCTATACAATACAATATGATTACCACTTCCCTTGTCCCCATTTGTGTGTGTCTGATTCACAAAGTCTTGCAACTAGTACTCTTTTGGCTGCAAAATTTAAGCACATATCTTATCTCTCTCTCTCTCTCTCTCTCCATGCTGCATCATAGGAATGAAGTGACTATTTACTAACCTTTAAGAATTTGTATCAGTGGAAGGAGGCCCAGTGATCTTGAATCTTGATCATATTAATTGTGAGATCAACATCAACTACCAATATAATAAAAGCTAATTGATTAATCATGGGGAAGCCAGGGAAGAGTGTTGAATGTTGATAGACATGGATGGATATATGGATGCAATTAAGACACTTGTTGTGAAACACATGCATGTTGAGTTTAAGTTCAAGTACTTTGAAACAATAGGGAAGGGCAGGCAACATGACTCTATAGTGTTAAAAGTTTTGTTGCACATCATGTTCTTTGTCACTTGTTTAAACAATTGTTGATTGACACATTGTATGTTCATATTTATCATTGGATTTAGATTTATGTTAATGAAAAGACAATTAACTTAGGGGGGTTGTTAAAACTTAAAAAGGACTTGAATCTAAGTATCTTCATCACATGCATACTTGGACTTTTGAGTGATAAAGAACCTTTGATTTTTTTGTTCAGTTTCTTCTCTAGTTTTCAACATAGTATTAACTATCTCTCTCTCTCTCTATATATATATATATATGGAGAGATAGAGAGTGGGTGATGTGTAAAGATGGAAAGTGGAGGAGGAAAAAATCTTCAACTGAGCGATGCATCCGGCCACTGATATACTGACACATATATATGTGTCAGTTTATTTATTTGTTTTTCTCATTTTTTTTCATCATTATTTTATTACTTTCTCTTTCTTTTTATTATTTTTTTAATCGACATGTATATTTTTTTTAACCTATGTCAGTAGTTCAATGGTCGAGTGCGCACCCATTACACCGAAGATTTTCTCGTTGCGGAGATAGATGTAATGGGGGTAGCATGGTTACATGTCATTTTCATCATCACATCATCAACATAATTACACTGCATTTGCATGGTAGACATTAGGTTTTTTTTTTTTTTTTTTTGAAGTTTCTTACACGAGAAAAACTCCATATGATATATATATATATACACCATTTGAAAATGACATGTTTATTTATATTAATAAAACCATACACTCATCACATTCTCTTCTCTTTCATCCACATGATGATCCTCTAAGAGTGGTTGTTTAAATTAAATTAGATGGAAATAATATATATATACAGTAAAAAGTGAGTGAAATTATTTGAGGATGTGATATCAATAAATTTAAATTAAAACAACCAAAAACTGAACGTGATATGTGGGAATATTTTGTGTGTCCAAAGCTAATTATAAGCTGAGTGGACCTTTCGAATTTAATTTTAACGATTCTTGAAGAGATGTTGTGTCCTTGTGTGTGTGTGTGTGTTTTTTTAGGAGTGTGCAATGAACCCATTTTCAATTCCACAATGTGGATCTGATTAAATTCTCTTTTGGATCGTTGACCGACTTTGATCATCAAACTTCAAAGGAAGTCCAAGTTTTTTTAGAATGGCCCGCTTCATTCTCGGAAATAACGATATTTAACTATGACTTAACGGGTAAGTTCTTCACATTTATTCATATTAATAAGATTACGGTTTCAAATCAGGAATCAGGAATCAGGATTCTCTCATTGATTCTTATTTTTCCTTGGCATTTTTCAAGTGTTTTAACATGAGAGAGAAAAAAATGATCAAATTTTGATCATGTATTTTTTATTTTGCTTAGGTGTTATTAGATTATGAAAAGTCAAGGAAAAACAAGATAAGTAGAGGATCCTGAATTCCTGATCCGATAATATAAGATACTAAGAAGACATTGAGATGACGTAAACGTATATATCAATGAGATTATGGATTTCATAATCATATTCTTAAATTTGTAATAATAATAATAATAAATTTTGAATAAAAACAAAAACAAAAACAAATTGTGAAGTTTGAAGATGAAAAACATCATGTGGGATGTTTGTGTAGTATAAGATGATGTAGTAACGTAAACGGTGGCGTCAGAGAACGTTTAATGTCCGTACACGTGGCCACCCACTCTTTTTAAAAAGTTTTCTATTGTTTGAGGAGATGTCTGGACCCCACTCCCATTCAAAGTATCATATCCAACCGTCAGATCCTCCTACTTTATCAGAGAGACGCTCTCAACTTCTCATTTCACTTATTCATTATTATAAATTTTTAACCTTTATTACTTCTACACGTTTTGCTAACTTAACAACCTCCTCTTCTTATCTTCTTAACTCAATTTGTTTCACCGCAGTACGAGGTTATAAGTTCGGGATTTCCACACGTTTTTCATACGGTTTGATGTTATAAAGTCCATTCTATAATATTACCGATTGATTTTAATACTTTTGAAAGAATATACAAGTCATTCGTAATGTTACTGAGTAGCTTTCTCTTCTTCTTTTTTTTTTTTTTTTTTTTTTTTTTTATGTATTACAAGTATTATTATAATAGAATTGTTGGAACCTACCGAGATCAAATAATACATATGTGGCCTAAATATCTACTCCTACAATCCAGAAAGAAAACTCCATACACATGTTTACAAATTATGCATGAAGATATACTAATAGCTCTGTTAAGAGGTGATGTGCAGTAGCTCTGTCTCTCGATAATTACTATTCAACACATTTCATGTTAAATATGTATCTATGTAGCATTTTTCTTGATCAATTATCTCTCTCTCTCTCTATATATATATATACATCAAAGTGTAATTTTATGTGCACAAATGTGGATCTAAGTTACTATATTTTATGTTCAACTATGGATATTGATATCCTATCGTATCGTAACAAAACCTCGTACAACTGTTATATAAATTTGAGATTTTTTTAGGAAGAAGATGACTCGAACCCACAATTTCACGGTGCAGATGTGTAGGGTTTACCTCATATCGTATGCATTTAATATATTCGTCTTAAAACCCTCATTAATGAATCATCTCATGAGTAGACTTTAGAACTAGTTAAATTTTTTTGTTTCTCATCATTTACTCTCTTGAACAAACTCTTGTACCCAAAGACCAACTTCATATTCGTTAATTCCAATTTCTTCTCAATTATTGCTATAAAACATCAGTTTTTAATTACTCTAATCAATGTTAACCAATTTTTTCAACGAGCTTTCTTAATTACAAACCAAACTAGTTCAAAATTTTCAAATACAAGTATATATCATATTCATATTCATTTATAATTTCATCAATAACTTTTTTTTGAAAATTTCAAACTCCATTCTTGAAATTTATTATTAATCTACAGCTTTGTTAATTAAAGATCGTTTGTAATTATATCAAACTTTACGGCGAAAAAAAATCAAAGTTTACCCATATGGGTAAATTATTTTATCTGTCATGTAATTACAAAACAGATTTTTATATTTTAAAAGACCGGCGCGACTTGAAATGATATTTTATTTAATTATGGCAATGGTTACAAGGCAAATAATGGGAAATTCAATAGAAATTTAAAAGGTAGAAAGGGTGATTAAAGTTAATTAAAATAATTATATATATATATATTATCGTAAGATATTGTATGGTTTCTTTTTTCTCGATTTCCTTCAAAATTTGATCATTCTTCGACCAACTTTAAAGCTTTGTGGGGTCTCTCAATGTTCCATCTTAGCTGCTAAAGAAACCCATTTCATATATATATAATATATGTTTTTTTTTTTTTTTTTTTTTTTTTTTTTTTTTTTTTTTTTATTAATAAGGTGCCTAATTTAATAATCACCAATTTGACAAATATTATTATATATACATGTTCTTATTTATTTACTTTTGTTTTTGGTCCAAAGGCATATATGAATATTTTCTTATGTTGACAAAAGTTGTTGAACCCATTCTTATTATTTTACATCATATTGGATGTAGAATAAAAGTTGATACCCAAAATCTACGGCTGATTTTTTTTTTTTTTTTTTTTTTTTTGGTCTACTTTCTTTTTTGTGATTCTATTTGAAATTTTATATGAAGCATATCTATAAGAGCTAACTCTAGAAGGCTCTTCTGTTTTCACTCTTCAAATATCTATTTACTTACTTAATTGACAATTTGAAAAGAGGAAAAGGAAGAATCATTCTAAAAGGCTCTTTTAATTAGAAATATGTTTATATTATGTTAATGAAGTCATGTATGGTTGTTTGAAATTGTTCAGGTGTTTGAAATCAAAAAGAGATGTTCAAATATTGTTGGTAATAATAATGATGTTATATAAAAATTAACAAAATATAAACAGAAGAGAGAGAAGTCACTCGGTATTATTGAGGAGAGAGAAATAAAATCTCAATTGAAGCATCTCATTTAACGAACTATTGGAGCCACACATATGCTAATTTGGTTCATTTGACTTTCACACAAAACTCATTTAACGAGTCTGTTATAGTTGCTCTAAGGTTAAATGGAGGGTAAATGAATACCTTAGTTATTAAAGTATTTTCAAAAGACTCTCATATTTTCACTCTTTAAATGTCTATTTGCTTACCTATATGACAATTTGATGAGCGGAAAAAAAAAAAAGAAAAAAAAAAAACTTTTCCAAAAGACTCTTCAATTAGAAGTAGGTTTATATTATTTTAATGAAAGCACTTAAATTCCCCTCATCCCCACCAACAAATCTAATTACCATCTATTTTTTAAAAGTAAGAAATAATAACTTTTTGAAATAAACTAGTTTCATACATATGAAACTAGTATTATTTTTAGGTGGATATGAAAATCATTTAAATGACATTCCAAATTATTAATATGTTATTATTAAATATTCAGTATTAGTCTCTTTAGATGGAACCTTTCTAATGGTATATATATATATATATATTTTGGTAATAGGGAGGGCTTTAAACCCAGAACAAAAAGAACAAACAACACTAAGTAATGGGCACAATCATAGGAAAGGACAGGCCTCTTAAGTCCTCCTCAAGGAGGGAAGAGATTTGAGAAGGAGGTGTCTGAAACATCACAGTTCCAAATTCCATGTTATGGCCAAGCTTAGCAAGACTGTCAGCAACCCTGTTACTCTCCTTATAACCATGACGAATCCTGCAATTCCAAACCTTTCCCAGTAAAGCTCTGCAAGCTTGAACAATGCTGAATAGCTGATGATTTTGCGGGAGATTAGCATTAATCAGCTGAACTGCCTCCATCGAATCAGTTTCAACAATCAAATTCTTATATCCAGAATTCCAGGCAATCTTAAGACCTTCCAAAATACCCCACATTTCAGCTTCTAAGGCATTTCCCACACCTTTATTCATAGCAAAACCACCCAACCAACTATGGCTCTCATCCCTGAAAACACCCCCAGCAGCAATTGAACCCAAGTCAGGATTCCTACTACCATCCACATTCAGCTTAATCCAATCAGAAGGAGGAGGATTCCAAGAAATAGCACAGGTCTGAAAAACCGAGCCTCTATTACAAGCCTGATTAGCATTAAACCAATCATCCACAAATTTAATAATAATCAACCCAGGTGAACTAGGCATCCTAAATTCAGCATTGAACACTTGCTCACATCTCCACTTCCATATAAACCATAAAGCCACAGCAAAAAGAAGGTAATTCGCCCACTTCTTCATCACAATCTTGCTGCAATTCAGATTTTGGAGAAGCCATTCTTTCCAATCAGCTTTGAATAACACACTCTTAGAAGCCCCCTTCCATATGTCTTCCCAGATATTGACAGCACCTGAACAGCCTCTAAAAACATGCTCTATATTTTCGCAATCAGCTTTACAAACATTACAACCAATATCCACTGTGAGACCCCTATTGGCTCTATGCTCATTTGTTAGAAGCTTACCATGTAGAAGAACCCAAAGGAAGTGACTAACTCTTGGCGGCATCTTCAATTTCCAGATAAAATTCCAGTCCCACATCTCATTATTCTCCTCTTGAAAATGTAGGCTATAAGCACTTCTAACTGAGAAATCAATACCTTAGTTAAATGGAGGGTAAATGAATACCTTAGTTATTAAAGTATTTTCAAAAGACTCTCATATTTTCACTCTTTAAATGTCTATTTGCTTACCTATATGACAATTTGATGAGCGGAAAAAAAAAAAAAACTTTTCCAAAAGACTCTTCAATTAGAAGTAGGTTTATATTATTTTAATGAAAGCACTCAAATTCCCTTCATCCCCACCAACAAATCTAATTACCATCTATTTTTTAAAAGTAAGAAATAATAACTTTTTGAAATGAACTAGTTTCATACATATGAAACTAGTATTATTTTTAGGTGGATATGAAAATCATTTAAATGACATTCCAAATTATTAATATGTTATTATTAAATATTCAGTATTAGTCTCTTTAGATGGAACCTTTCTAATGATATAATTTGTATGATGATAAAATTTATAAACTAAAACTTATTATATATTAATTGAAATTAATTAAAAAGATAAAAAAGATAAAAAAGATATAAATGTCAAATATTAATGATGATGTGATATAAAAAAAACATATAATATAATAATAATTGAAGAGGGAGAAGTTGTTATTCAATATTGAAGATAGAGAAGCAAAATCTTATTTGAAGAGTCTATTGAAGTCAAATATGTTGATGTAGTATGTTTGACTTTAACAAATATCTTATTTAAAGTGCATTTTGGGAATATTCTTATAATTTTTTTTTAATTGAAAATATTACATAAATTCGGATTTTTGTAGGAGGAGAGGACTCGAACCCACTTGACTAACCTCATATTTTCACTTTAACTACTATAATGTGTCAACCGTACATTTTCATTCGATATTTTATGTAAATTTATTGTAAAAACTAGATGAACATTCAATAATCATAAGAGGTTGTGTGACAAAACCTAGATTGACATTAAAAACTATACAATTAAGTTATTTGGTTTAAAAACAAGAATAGAGTAATATTGGAAATTGAGAAGATAAATTGTGGAATGAAGTTTGAGACAAATTTCACTGCTTCACATGTGATTTATGTGGACACATCTTTCTCGTTGCTTGAAAATTTGAAATCGATAACTATTGATTATCGATTGTTGTTAATCCAGGTAGATATTTATAGTGTGAGGTGTGAACAAAGGCATGTTATTTACTAACCAAACTTCATTTTGAATAAATTGAGCAATCGGTTTATTACACTTTTCATGCAAAAAGTCAACATTTTCTCCATGATAAATGCATACAATCAAGCAAAAGCAAGAGTTTATTTTTACTCACTCCCTTTAAGGGGCCAAACATTACCCCCTCCCGAACACTTGACATGTGTTCAGGGAGAGGGTTTTTTTTTTTTTTTGGGTCTAAACGAATAATAGTTTTTGGACAAAAATACCCCTCCCTTGACACATGTCAAGTGTTGGGGAGGGGGTAATGAGGGGTGAGCAAAAGTAAACTCTAAAAACAATTACCACAATTTTATCAACTTTTTTGATATATATTATATTTATACAGATTTTTTATTATCAATTCGTTATAACAATAAATATATCAGGACGAATAATGTGGATCACTAGATTTACAAACTTTGACTCAAAGTGTATGCACTTATCAAAACTTCTCCATAATTTATAGTCCACAGTTTTCGTCCTGATATATTTATTGTCAAGACGAACTGACAATAGAAAGACTATATATATATACAATTTTTCTGTTGTCAATTCGTCATGATATAAAATATATCATGACGAAGAATATGTATCATTAGATTTACATATTTTAACTCAAAGTGTATGCACTTGTCAAAACTTCTCCATAATCTATGGTTCATATTTTTCATATATCAAGACGAATTGATAATAGAAAAACTATATATATATATATATATAATGGTGTGAAATATCATTATTTTATGTTGAATTTTGAAAATATCACTACTTTAATAAGTTAAGTTTTAAATGACACTAATGGATTAAAATACTCTCATCTCCTTTTTTTTATTATGTTTGTATCATATATATATATATTGCTTATTTTCTTTCAGAAACCTCCATTAATAGGTCCCCATCTATGGAAATGAAATACCTTATAGGTTGAAATGAAGAAGATGACCACATTTTTTTATTTTTATTTTTGAAAAATTTCATTTTCGCCTAATAAGTATCGGGAATTGTAAATATATCTAATAAGTCTTAGAAATTACATAGTAAGTCTTAGGAATAACAAAATAAGTCTCGAAAATACAAAAAAAAAAATGCGAGACTTATTTTTATAAATGTGTTTAAAGGTTATTTTTATCAGATTCATACTTAAAAAGTATTAAAACTTAAGTTATTAAGTCAGTGATAGTCTTTTATATAACAGTAATGCTACACATTCCACCTAAAATCCCACTTTTTTCATTCCACCACATGTGGCATGTGAGGTGTCAAATGGTGAATGGAATAATCATTGGATACATGAGGTAGGTGAGATAAATCATCATTAATATGTATCCACTCACAATTTGACACCTCACATGCCACATACAATGGGATGAAAAATGTGGGATTTTAGATGAGATGTTTAACATTATTGTGTATATAAATATATATATATATATATATATATATGGTCATCAATATTGGTTACTTGAGTACGTAATTAGATGAAACTTGAGAGCCTAAACGAATTTTACTAACATTTTGGTCAGTTTTTTCAAACTAAACAATCAAAATGGTTTCACTTTAGTTTACTAATACGATGATGTTTACTAAAAAGCCCGTCGTTATCCTCCCATATAGTCTTATGTCATGAGACCTAACTTTAGATTCACACAATTGTCTTGTCACCCAAAAAAAAAAAAAAAAAAAAAAAAAAGATTTACCCATTCCAAAAGTAAGCCTAGCTATTAAGTAAAATAATATTCAATCAACAAAGTGTTGCATATAATTGAAGAAGAGAAAAAAAAAAAAAAATTGAATGAAATGCAAAGAAGGAATCTAGAAGAAGATAGAAAAAAAAAAAAGGGTTACGTGTGAGGTTGATATTTATACAACATTTTTGTAGTTTTTACATATTACATATTACATTAAAGTTTTCCTTCAAAAAATAAAAATAAAAATATGTAATTATGTATTGAGTTTTGCATAGAAATTGGAGTAGAATAATAGTAATACAATAAAAAGACAACTACAAGGGTGAAAAAAATATATATAAAAATAATAAATATAAATAATAATGGCTTCTTCAATTGGGCTTCAAATTTCAATTGGGGGGTGGGGTGATGATTGTCAACACATCACAAGAGGGATAGAGGGGGCTGTTTTTGTCGTCTTGTGGTGTGTAGAATTTGCAACTAGTGTAGAAAAATGACATTTGAAATGCCACACAATTACAAATTTGTATAGAAAAATTAAAAAAATGAAGAATAAACAAAGCCAAATAAATGGCTTTGTGGTGTAGTAGGGTAGGTATAGGATAGGACAGCTTTGTATTTCTATAATTTTAAATCAAATTTAATTCTTTTTTATATATATATATATACAAAAACAAAAACAAAAACAAAAACCACATTAACACATGTATTGTCTCCCGTTTATTGGAGTAAATATTCGGACCGTACATATATTGTCTGGTATCGATAGGTTCCGATTGTCCTATTTTAATAGTTTTTGTAATATTTAAAAAAAGAAAAAGAAAAAAAACACATTAGTACATTACAGATTTACAGTATTTTTACATACACTCTATGACTCTATCTCTTTCTATGTCTTGTCTGTTTCTCTCTCTTACTTTTCTTTTTCTTTTTTCTTTTTTTCCTTTTCTTTTATCTATCTCTGTTTCTCTCTCTTGAAACGCATATTCAGAGAAGAGGGGAGGTGAATCGTGGTTGATTAATTGATTAAATGGTACAAAAAAAAATACAAACTTATTTGCTTTTTGGTGAAGAGAGAGAGAGAACCTGATGCCCTTATGATGTGTTAGTGGGTGGTGCTGTTTTTCCCTCTTCAAACGCACATACACACACTCCTCATATTAACATATACACACAAACTCTCTCTCTCTCTCTCTCTCTCTCTTAAAAAGACTTCATTTTTCTCTTTGTTTACCTCTTCAAAATCATCTCTTGATTAATCGTCTTCTCCAAACATAACAAGGTCTGTGACTGTGTCTGCTGTTATTGTTATTGTTGCTGTTGCTGTTGCTGTTTTACACTTCTTTTGATCTATCTCTTTTTGGGGTCTGTTTTGTTTCCAGATCAGTTTCTGGGTTCTTCAGAAACTGAATCTTCTGCTAGGATTTCTTGTGTTATAGAGAGTTTGTTAGCTAGCTTGGCAGAGACTGAGAGAAAGAACAAGACTTTGATTTTTTCTTTTTTTTCTTTTTTTTTCTTTTTACCAAACAAAGTAGGAAAATCTCTGGTCTCTGGTCTATGGTCTTGTGTTTATGCTCTCTTAGATTTCCACTTTTTTTTTTTAAAGTCAATTTCGACTATTCACTTTGATTACACGGTTTCTCTCTAAATTCAACATGAAATCTCTACTGGGTTTGATTTTGAATCCTTTTTATCGTCTTCTATCTGCCGTTTCCTTTACTCACTGTTTGGAAACGATTGCTTTCTCAAGCTCTGAATTTTCTGTCTTTGCTTCCAATCTCTTGCTATTATCATATGATTTACTTTTCAAAGAATCGATTGTTGAGGTGTGTTAGTCGATATTGGTGTATCCAAGTCTCGATTTCGAGATATTTTTCTTGGTTCATCCACATAAAATAACGCTATACACCTCCCATCTCCAAAAAAAAAAAAAAACTTTAGAAAGAGTTGGACAACTATATATATCTTAGCTTGTGGGGTTTTGTTCTTTTGCTTATTTTGTGCTTTGCTTGATGAATCGAAACATAGATGCTTCAAAATCACTCATTTACTTCACATAAAATAACGTTAGCTACCTAGGGAAGGGTCTAGAATCTCCTAGTACATGTTCTTGATCTCATCTTCTCTTTAATTTTTTTCTGTTTCTTTCTCTTTCAGGGTTTAATGGATGAAGATTCAAGTGGGGTTGTTGTTGTTTGATTGATCTTCATTTGCTGCTGATAAAGATTAAAGAGTCTTAGTTTTTCTATATGCTGAAGGCTAAGAAGATAAAAGATAAGGCTGGTGGTAGAGGAGGAGATAATAGTAACATTAGTAGTAGCAGAAGAAGAAGAAGAAGAACAACAAGTGGAGGTTGTGAGGAGTGTTTGAAGAAGAGCACAAGAAGAGTGAAGGTTTTCATCAGATGTTATCCATTGAAAACCCTCCACCAGATCCCTCATGTTCTTGTCAATTATTCACACAACTGAAGAATACCACTAACAGTGATGAAAATAATCATAAGCTTGCCTTGCCTGAGCTAGATCTGCTCAACCCACCTCTTGATCATCATCATCATCATAATCTTAATCTTCCTAAATTCTCTATAAGGTAATAATCTATATCTTTCTATTTCTCTTTCTCTTTCTTCTCTTGAACAGTAATTCATTACAGCTTTACAAAAACAAAAACAATAAAAATCTCTCACCTTTTTTTTTTTTTTTTCCTTTCCTTATTTTGTCTTGCTTCTTTAACTGGTGGTTCTGATCTTTGATTGATCTCATCTTCAAGCCATCTAATCTGAGTATCTGACTACCTTGTTGGGTCAGATCCAGAGTTCCAACACTAACCCCATATTGTCTCTATTTTGGTCTCAATGAACTCAACTCATTCTAGCCAGAGAAAATCCTGTCAAAAATATTCACTTTCTGTGAGATTTTTTCTTTTTCCAGGTATACATGATGAGATTTCATGTCATGACTTTGTGTACACGAGAGATTTTTTCTCAGACCAACCTGGGGGGTATATCTAATTGTGTGTACTTTGTTCCAACCATATCATGCCACAGAAGACTCAAAAGACTTTTTTTTTTCTAAGTTTGTAGATCATCGAATCTTGGGTAGTTCTTGGCTGTTTTCTCTTTTGTTGATGCGTTTTCTCTTTGGAATTCCGTGGTCCATATGTTCCTTTCATCAGAGTTTTAACATACAATATGAGATCGATTTCATTAAAATTTGTTTCTTTGGGTTTAATTTCTAGACAAAGTCACAGTTTTTATTTATCATTGATGCTGTTGGACTTTATGTTATGTTAAGGTTTGTTGTAAATTGATCAAAGTTTGCTAACTATAGTGAATGGTGGGTTTTGAACTGTAGAGATTATGTATTCACTTCCCGGAGCAAAGATATCAAGAAGAATTGGCCTTTCTCTCTGAAAAATTTGCAGCTTTGTTTGAAACATGGCGTGAAGGATGTGTTGCCACCATTTCAGGCTCTTGGTTCAGTAAAGATTCAATCTTGTACGGTTGATGAAACCAACAATTCACTTGGGGAGATAAAAAACATTAGCAATTTTGATGGAGAGCCTCCTTCTGGGCCCAACAATAATGCCCTACTTCTAGACTCATCCAATAATGCTCAATTGTTGAAACATAAGTTACAAAGTGCTTCCATAGACACTAGTTCATGTAGATCTGCATCTGCTGCTGAAAATGATTTCCCTTCTACAACAACAAGTGTTTCTCTATCTGAAATAGAGTCTGTTCGGCCTTCTAGTTCACCGTTAGAACCAGATACTTTGCTGGAAGCTGCTTCAGTCTCGGCCTCAGCCTCAGCCTCAGTTGAAGCTGCAGTTCATCCTTCCTCCTCCCGCAAGACTGAAAACACCATCCGTCCCCCGGTTGGTAAAAAGTGCAGATTGATAGTAAAATTTGGTAGCAATTCTGATCGTAGCTCAAACGAAGATATTGCTTCGAATTCTACTGCTGTATCGGAAACAATGGCTTCAAAAGTTTGCCCTGTTTGCAAAATTTTCACATCTTCATCAAACACTACCTTAAATGCACATATTGATCAGTGCCTTTCAGCAGAGTCACCACCTAAGTGGACTGCGGATTCTAAACTCACTAGGCACAGAATTAAGCCAAGGAAGACCAGATTGATGGAGGATATTTATGTCACAGCCAGACACTGCACATTAGAAGAGCTTGATAGAAGAAATGGCACGAATTGGGCCTCAGTTTCTACCTTGCCTCCGCGGCAGGATAATGAGAGGCTTGAGAATATGCCTGGAGGTGAAGTGAAAAGGCAAAGAATTTCACAGGTGCATCCTGAGGATGCTGGTGGTGAAGTAGGTGAAGTTTATATTGATTCTACTGGAACCAAACTTCGGATTCTATCCAAGTCTAACGATGCACCACCCACGGTGTCTAAAGAAGTGGAGGATCTTCAGCCGATGAAAGAAGTTAAAGAAAGCAAATTCATATCAACAAAAAAGAAAAGGCGCCATGCCAGAAAACACCTCAAGTATCTCAAACTTGCTCCTCAAAGCAGAAAATTTTTCTCTCACAAAACTCGTGCTTCTCAGGTACTTAATTTTTCTTGTTTGCTACCTTCTACCAATCTATGCATTTTCTTTATCTTTGGAAAAAAAAAAAGCCACCTTTATTGATTTTTTTCATCGAGTGCTTTTGCTCTAATTTGATACTCAGAAATTCAAATGTATGGTTTACTAGCTGACTTAGATTGTGTGTTATATGCCCTTAGAAACGCTTAAGCTTGCTATATACTTATACGTTCGAGTGAAATACGTGTTTACAATATATGCTCTCTGTCATGAAACTGGATCTCTATAATTGGTGCTTCCTTATTTGTTGATAATCAATTTCACAATTACACGAAACTAGTGTCCACTAGATTTCATAAGCCAGTATGTAATTAGTAGTGCATAATGTTGTGATTCTTGCAATGCATTTTGCACTTCAATTCACAAGTTTTTAATTGATTATTTGTTTGAGATTGGGTGGTTTGAAATTCAGCTGCATAAGGTTATTATATATTTTTTGTTTACAGATATGTGGGGATCAAGAAGGAGATTATGGGGTGGAAGAAAGGGGCAAGAACGAGAAACATCAGTCGGAGAAGCAAATAAATTCCAATGATTGTGGGACTTTGAGGCAGTGGGTGTGTTCTAAACGAACGGGTCTGGCAAAGAAGGTCAACAATCAAGATGGTAATCAACCTTTCAGATGTAAATGGCATTTGGCTCGGGACTTGCTGGTAGATCAGTCATGTTTAGGTGAATCTATAGCAGAGAGAAACCGTGTTCAGAAATATGCTAATTTGTCTGAGAATCCGACGTCTTCTCCTGAAATTAGTGAAAAGTGGGAGCGTTCTTCCGGGAGAAAGAGAGCAGGAAGTCCATTGCTTGGAGCCAGGCTCAGTGATGCTACGGAGAGGTCTCTACCACCAATGAAACAAAATGGGAGTAAAGATAGCTCTTTCATACATGGTAGTCTTACATTTGAACCTTCTAACTCAAATAGAAATTGTGAGTCTTCATTGAATAACAAGAGAACTGGTATTCAAGGAGGTCCGGTTACTAACTCTGATACCCCTCCCAGTGTTGGCACCAAATCATCCATCAGTACTCATCCATTTGCATCGAAAGCATTGAGAACGTTATCAAGGAAAAATGGCTCATCTGTTAGCAGCCAGTCATCCGTGATTAAATCCAAACCTAATATTAATGAGAAATATTCAGCCCGAAAGAAGGCTCATGTGTACCTAAGTGGAGAAGTTGATGAAGAGGTTTGGCAATCTCGTGAGGTTGAGCAACAATATGCTTCGATGTGTAATGGTACTGAAAATCTTGGAAGAGGAGAGATTACAGACAAATCGTCTTTGGAGAGTTCACAACCAGCACCTCAATGTTATGGTTTTGAAGAGGGAGAAGACATAGATCCTTCTACTAGAGTCAGTGATGATCTTGTAGACAAGGTGGATGTCTTGGAATCTGTTGTGGGGAATGTTACTAGTTCGAGTAAATCTGTAGATACTAATACTCACAAGCTGAGTAATCGTTCCAGGAGCCGGTCAAACTCTTTACATTCTATTGGGGACTATAATGGGATGTTATGTGGAGGTGAAACACTAACAGGCCCAACTGACCCGAGCTTTGTTGATGGAGAAGATATGTATTGTTCAGATGAAGTAGGCAATGTTATGATCGTGCAAAATGCTCATACGGGACCAAGTCCAGGATTGGATCCTGATATTGGGCAAGGAAATTCTTTTCCTGAAGTTGATCCAATACCGATCCCAGGACCACCAGGGTCATTTTTACCGAGTCCCAGGGATATGGGAT
Organism: Acer campestre; assembly: GCA_954870605.1. Lineage (NCBI taxonomy): Eukaryota > Viridiplantae > Streptophyta > Magnoliopsida > Sapindales > Sapindaceae > Acer > Acer campestre. The sequence goes on along the minus strand of OX940801.1, from coordinate 52,611,121 downwards.
CAGATGATTTTCAAGGAAACTCATCATTAACCACAAGCCGGGTTCAATCGTCTCAAGATCAACTTGATTTGGTAGATGGAGATTCATCGGACTCACCAATTTCTGCAACATCAACCATCTTTAACTCCACTGCAACTAGATCTGATTTGAAGTATTCAGAACCATTATCATCTGTTGAAGATCATGCAGTCCAAGACAAGATGAGGTCGAGCTTCTGTACTGCAAGCATTGACCCCTCGATAGAAAGTGCAACTGTGGTTCCGCAGACAGGTACAGGAGCAGAAAAGACCTATTTTGATGAAGAGAAATTTAAAATCAATAAAATCTCTTTTGAAAAGAAACCTCTCAGTTTCAAGAACGATGGTCAGCCTTGCTGTTGCCAAAGGAAGGAGAGAGTTCCTCAGGATATTGCTCCAAATAATCAAGAATCACAACTATTAAAGCGAAGGACAATGGCTTCAATGTCAGCGCCTGCCATGGGGAAGCAAATTGGTTGTAATCCTAATTCCAGACTCAACAATTTGGAGGTGAGGCCTGAAATATTCTCTCTCAGCAATTGCTCAAGTTCAGGATCCGAAAAGGTGGTTCTCCCTGTGATGAAGTCTCAAGCTGGCTCATTTCCTTTAAAGGGATCTCCTGAAGCCAGAGTGAAGTTCTTAGGTCGTGGTGATTGTGACTCTGCCGGTCCATCTCCTTCAAATCCCGTTCTCAGGCTTATGGGAAAGAATTTAATGGTGGTCAGTAAAGAGGAAGATTCATCTGTGCCTATTGGGCAGTCTCCCCACCCTTGTGCCCAAAATAGCCATGTACCCTCACACTTTCCAACATCTTCGGGATTTTCCCCTAGCAATATGAAAAATCAGGACTGTCGTTCCTTCCCTCATATGGTTCCTCAACGTCCCATAATCTTTGGTCATAATCCGTATGATGCAGTGGGGCAGCAATCTTTTGATAGGTTTTCAAGTGGTTTTAAAAACTACGCGAATCCAAGGACACCACAGACACCTTCACAAGTTTCAGAAGGCCTGTTTCCAAATCAGCTCATCAACGGTGGTTTTGCTGTATCTATGGAACCCCACCACATGTATGAAGGTCCTTACAGCTTATCAAGTAGACATAACAGACCCAAGATCAGATCCAGTGAGACATCCTCGTCATACAATATGGAGAAAGATATAAAATTTTTTGACCACCCACAAAAGAATGCAGCAGATTGTGGTTCATCCTTCAAAGAAATTATTGTCATCGATGATGTTCCTGAGAGTGAAACCAATATGACAGGCGCTGATGTTGCAAAATACTCTTCTGGCATTTCAATTCCAACGGTTCCTGGTTATAACTCAAGGCATGTGAATCCTTTCTCTTGTTATCAGTCACAAGATCCGTCTGTGTTGGGTGACTCGCCTGCTGTGGTGCATAATAGTTGGAGTTGTACTCCAGAAGGCTCTGGTGTGCTGCAGCGGAGTCCTTATATGGCTGCATCAAACTCGACAGGTCATTTGAGATCAACGCTGTATTATTCTCCAAGATTGTTATAGTCAGGAGCTTTGTTTTGTCTGGGATGGCTGCCACACTCACATGGTCCGTGCATTACCAGGTTTTGCATTAGTTGATTGTGTACTCGATGTTGGTCTTCTTGTAGATTACTGATGGCCAGAAACTTAGAAATGATTTCACAGCAAAAAATAATAGAGGTTCGATGAAAGACAGCCTGCAGCGCTAAGATCTCTCGAGTAGAGTTTGTACTTAATATTTGATGTAGTAAATGTTGGAACAACTTTTTATGCTGTTTTCTTGAGAATTTTCTGCTTAATTCTAGGCAAACTTAAAAAGCTCTTCCAGAGACTAGAAACTGTATAAGGAATCCTTGAATAATAGTGGAAGAAGAACCTTCTTGGCTCAAAGCCAGTGGAGTTTTAAGTGTTCCTATAAAGAATTTTTCACCTTTCTATAAAAATATTTCATCGGAATTACTATATATATATATATATATTGATTTTCTGTTTGTGCTTATAACCTCCATTTATCTATACTTGAAATTGGATTGTTATTTAACATATGATAAAACTCAAAATTTACCCAAGTTGGTGTGTGAAGATCATATGTGCATGGATGAGTTAGTGAGGCTGCAGATTAAATAAGCAGATGACAGTGAATTTGAGCTTTAGAACCCAGCAGATCACTACGAGTCCTTGCATGCATGGAAAAATTGCATGCTCTCACAGCAACATGCCTTTTTTTTTTTCTTTCTTCTTCTTTCTTCTTTCTTCATTCATTCATTTTGACAAATAGACAATGATGATCAGTGATTGATAGAAATGACAGGCATGCTCATTGTTGTTCTGTGTTGCATGTACCACATTTAATACATGTAGAATGTATCGAAATTCACATACATCTTTCGTTATGATCGTACAATATGATCATACAAGAATTTACCAAGTCCTTGTATTTTTACTAATTTTACATTCAAAATAACTTACATAAAATGACACACCAATTAAGAGAAAGAAAGCACATAAAATTTCCATGTGGGGTTGGTTATAAGTAGCAAGTAGAGGATTATGTGTAGGACCCTAAAACAAGGTAAAAGAAGACCAAAAAAAGTTGCTGTAGTTTTTGTAGTTGTCCTCATCACCACCACCATCATCATCATCACTGGATTGAGTCATTAAGATGAGAGGTGTATAGAGAGCTTTGTCTTTGCTTTTGTTACCAAGATTGCGAAATAAGGCACATTTGTAGTGACTTTGTGTAGAGAGAAAACATGGAAATCTGAGAGCAGACCATGGAAAATATTATAGCCGTTATAGAATGAAAAAAGTGAGTTTGTACTATATATACTGAAATGTCTGAATGTCTGATAGATCATAATATCATATCATAAAAGAAACAAGTGTACGAGAGAAAGAGAGAGAAAGAGAGAGAGAGAGAGAGTCAATTAAAGCACAAAACAAAAAAGAAAAGAAAATGGCCGTTTGTTGTTTACGATATCCACAGTGACACACACTAACTTTATACATCAATTCTTTTTAAAGCATTAACATCAATCCCGATAACCCCGTTCTTATCACGTCATGTGGTGTACTGTTACGGGAATTGGGAATAGTTTTTTTATTTTATTAATATTATATTGTACAAGTGGGGGAGTACGTGGAGTTTTTAAGAGAGGGGGGGTTGATGTAACGTGGGATGTGCATTTTGCATGGTGAAAGCTGGAAACCTTATTAAGTCTTAACAGAGACGATTGGTTTTTGTGGGCCATTCCATGTCTGATGACTGATCTTCTTCTTCTTCTTCTTCTTCTTCTTCAATCATAATCATCATCCACTTTATATTTTTACTTTTTAACACAAATTACTCTCCTTCTTCTTCTTGTTGTTGATGATTAATTAATTAATTAATTAATTAATTAAAATATAAAATGTTTTTCTAAGAAACAAAACCCCTCCATTAATTCTCAATCTTATCATCACTAGAATCTAGAGTATTCAAACTAGTTCATTATCATACCATTGACCAATCCTTTGTGTTTTGCTAAACCATATATATTAAGCTTATAATTGATCTCCCACCCCCCACATTAATTAATTTTTAATTAATCAACTCCATCTCTCTCTCTCTATAGTAGAGCCCGATTACATCACCAAAGCCATGAACAGAAGAATGTATATAGGTTTGTCTTTTTCATGTTCATATAATTCATATTCCGTGGACAAATTCAAGCCACGTTATAATCTATACACCGTATATAAATTATTTGATAATTAAAAAAGTAAAACATATAATTATTGGGATGGCATTAACTGTTAAGTGCAGTCTGCAAATTAAGTACACAGGGCGGTCGATTCCCCCATTTGGTTGGACTGGACCATGCATGTTTTTATCTCTCAAGTCTCACCACACAATTAATTAGCTAGTTGTTTCCATAGCCACACATCCTATACACTTTTATCTATATATATATATATTGCTTCTTTTTCTTCTTCCTCATTAATTTTTACTTCTTGAGAAAGTTGGACTTTGTGAAATCTATAGCTGACTGCTGACTATTCATGTAGTACATCCAAGTTTTTCTTAATAAAAGTGCATATTCCATATTTTGGTTCAACTCCAAATCCAAATCGAGTTTGAATTGTTAAAAGTCATTATGAATAATATATATATATATATATATTGGTATCCTTAGGTGTCTGGGCCAGGTTGCGCGCGCACCTTGACTAATCCTTCGAGGCCCTAAAGTTAACAGTCGGGTAAACCTCCAGTGGCCCCAAGAGAAACATAACTACCAGGGATCGAACCCAGAACATCCGAGTTTACGGCTTGCCCCAGTGATCATCGGCACCACCCTTGGGGTTAAATAAATAATAGCTGACTATTCATGTAGTACATCCAAGTTTTTCTTGATGAAAGTGCATATTCCATATTCCATATTTTGGTTCAACTCCAAATCCAAATCGAGTTTGAATTGTTAAAAGTCATTGTGAATAATACAATTTTATTGATGAAAGCTCAAACGTATGCTCATGAATTCATATCTTATGCAATGTTGTTTTCTAGGAGTGTAACTCAGCTGGTAGATGAACAAGCTTGAGATTTGAGTAAATAACTTCTAAATCAATGGCTTGAATCCTATCAATGATAAAAACTTCAACAAAATACCTGGTTTAGATAGATACCGTAAAAAAAAAGTCATTGTATATATCATTTTATGCATGAAAACCCAAATCTATCATGTGTGGAACTTGTTGATATATCATATCCTATTCAATATTGTTTTTTTGGAAGAACAAATTATCGTTGTAAATATATCATTTTATTGATGAAACCCGAATGTCATGAAATTAAATATTCAACAATGGTGTTTTCTTTAAAGATCTTTAAAGAACAACTCGTATTATTGATGAAACCCTACATGTATATGTAAATTAACCGAACATTAATCAAACCATATATATTAAGAAACGTTGTTTTCTTTGAATAAGAACATAATAGTTCATGATAAATAATAATATCATTTTATCGATGAAATGCCAAGAGCAATATTGTTTATTTTAAAGAACAGAAATCATTAAAACCCAAATGTATTTCTAAACATATCGATTATAAAATAATATCCTAAGCAATGATGTTTTCTCAAGAACGGTGGTTGAAAAAGTTTTCCATCTCCCTTTCTTGACCAAATTAATCCAACCATAAATTAAAGATTTTTTATTTTTATTTTTTTAAGACTAAAAATTAGTCATATTAAATTCACACTTATTGGCACAAGACCCTCTGAATTGTACGTGAATTTACAATGTATCCCCATAATGTTTTTTTTTTTAAGTGTTAAACCCCTTGAACTCTCAATTTTTTGATGAACAGTTTGTTTTATTGTCCCCTGACCGACTGTTTAAAAGGGTATCTACATAAAGATTTTACTAAAAGAATGAGAGTTTAGAGGTTTAACGTCTAAAAAAAATATATTTAAGGGTACATTGTCAATTCGTATATAATTTAGGGGGTCTAGTGTTAATAAGTCTTAAATTTATGGTGTATGCTTACTTTTTCTTTCTTTTTGTCCTGCAGACTGCAGAGTGGATGACATAAGCCAATGGTCCACAGGGACCACAGTTGACCAAACCTATATATAAAGTAAGTTGGTCAAACAAAGACATAATAACACAAAAGGTTGAGGTTAGTAGTGGTAACCCCTTTATTCAAAACTTTTATTTCACACCTACATAACGAGGTTTAGTGTTGGTTTACCTCCAAAAAAAAAAAAAAAAAAAAATCCTAAATTATTCCTAAATTATTTTAATATTAAAATTTTTTTCTATAAAATTCCATTTCATATTGAAATATGAGCTTCGTAATTTTTTTTTTCAAATTTTCTTTATTAACCCCTATAAAAGTGTTGATTTTACAACTCCAAAATTTGGTAAATAGATAAAATAAAGTATTTCTAGTGGTTCCATACAAAAGTTTGTTGTAAAATCGCATTTCGCATTGAAATACTTGCATGTAATTAGACTTAGTAATGGGTCGTGTTATTGTGAATTCGTATTATTTCGTGTTTGGATCGTATTAAAATTGCTCCACTCGAACCTGACCCGTTAGCCTAATGGGTTGAAATATACAAACCCGAAACCATTTGTTAAATTAATGGATAACCCGACCGGCCCGTTATAAAATATTATATTTGAAATTTATTAAAAAGTTGAAAATAAAAAGCACTGAAGCATGATCAAACTCATGCAATCAAGTTCACTAGCTACTTTTAGAGTTTTAGGGTTAGTGTTAGGGTTATAATATTTGAAATAATTGATTTATAGTTTTATAGTTTTTAATTTAGAAATTTTTCCTCTTTCAAAAAAAAGATAAAAAATAGAAATTTGTAAAAAATTAATTAGTAAAATATATTCTAACCATAATTATAGAGATTTTTTATATATAAATTTCATAATGTGACTATACAAAGATTTTTTTAATAACTTTCATAAACACATTAAAAAAATATATTTATATTAATGAGTCATCGAATTAACGGTTTTTGTAAGGGTGAACTCAAAACCGACCCATTATATTTTGTGTCTTAATGGATCAAATGGGTTGACCCATTACAACCCGATCTGATAAATTTGACCCATCAACCGCTATTTTTGAATGGGTAGTGTAAAATTTTACCAGGTCTGCATGTAATTTTCCTTAAAAATTCCCTTATTAACCCATATAAAAGTGGTGATTTTGTGCGTGTTTCCCCAAATTTGGTACATAGATAGAATAGATTATTTCTAAAAGTACACTTGGCCTCTTGCCAATGTGGTTGGACCCTCCTTAGGGAGGCTCCACCACCACAGTTCAAAGCCATGTGTGTGCGTATATATTTGTATATATATTCTTTGTCCCACCTTGGCCCTTAAATCCCAAGTGTGGGTTGTCTTCTCCCAATTCTGGGAGCATTCCTCTCTCCAATTGTGAGAGTAGCTGTATTCCACATGTATCCTCCCCCCGATAGTGGGAGTAGTATTCCGGGCTGTGCTTGTAGAGTCTATTCTCGCTGGTCCCGATAGTGGTTATACTTCAAAAAAAAAAAAAAAAAAAAAAAAGATTATTTCTAAAAGTTCCATGCAAAAGTTTTGTGTAAAAACACTTTCTGCAATAAATATGCACCACGTATTTTTTTTTCCCAAATTTTCCTTATTAACCGCTATAAAATCATTGAGTTTGTAACTGTCTCGGAATGACCCAAAATTTTAATCAAAGAAAGATTATAGTAATTCTAGTAGTTTCATGCCAAACTTTTTTTTTTTTTTTTTGTTAAAATTGCATTCTACCGTGAAATATGCCCTTATAAAAGTTTAAATTCCAATATGGAATGCAATTTACACAAAAATTTTGCATGGAACCCATACAATGAGGTTGTGGGTTCAATTCGTATTCCCCACCTTCTCCCGAATTTGAAATTTGTACTAAAAGAAGAACCACCATCCATCATGGCCACCGCTGCTGTTGCTGCCGCCTAGGCCGTTGTCCGATTCGGATTGTGTTACTGGGTTTGGTTTTGTTTGGTTAAGTGGGGGTGTTCAGGAACCCAGATGAGTTGTTTCTCTTATTTTTGTTTTGCTCAGATTCAATCTGTTTGACTTGTAGTTTGTAGATGAGAACTTCTGTTGCCCATTAAATTCAGTTCAATGTAATGTCAAATTGTGAATCTTTAAAATAATTGAATTATATTGGATTTCAAGAGATTAACTGATGATACTGTTGTGATTTTGAACTCTAAAATATGAGCTAAATGATTTGATATTTTGATCACCAAGTTTTCATTTGCATAAATGTGCTAATGATAAGCTAAAAATTGTAAGCAACTTGATGATTGTATTTCTAGCTAAAAAGTGAATACATCATTAACAAAACTGAGCTTTTCAAGTATGTCAAGATCATATCTTGCTTCTCATCCTCACTAATTTTGCCAGTGTTTCTTGAGCTGCCAAGGTTTGAGTATGATTATGTCCAAGCATCACCGTTCGAATACTAATACAGGTTCTGCATAGCTCTTCACCGCTGTCGAAATGCCCACCTCTCAATAGCAGTTTTGCTCTGGTTTCAAGCAGAGTAGCCTTCAACAATGTCACATCTTGCCATACATATTCATCCACCCTTTGGTTACTAGTGCCATGTACCTTTTTCTTCCAACACAGAGAACCATGGCACCAATCTTGTATTTGAGACACAAATGACTTCTCTACTTCCTCTAGCACATTTGTGCACACTTTTAGAAGTTCTAAAGCTGAACTGCACCTTGAGAATGTTGTGAAGGCTCTGATTGCTAATGGAAGAGCTATCTTTTTGATGTATAGAACCATATCAATGGCCTTTAGTTGGACAAGCGGGGGCTCGGATTTAAATCCAAAGACGAGGAACGCGGATGCCCAAAGATGATCAGAGTTTACTAATGGATTGCCAATTTTCCTTATGCCCTGAATTGTAGCTTTAGGAGCCAGCAACCCTTCTTTTGTCTTGGAAAATACTTGAGTTATGGGATGGAACTGAATCCAACAACCGGCTTGTTTGTTGGCTCGTCGTGCCAGTCCTAACTTCACTAGAAGAAGGGCTGATTCTTCTTCACTTTGGGGTGCCAAACCACAACCAAGACAGCAACCAAATGTGAGTTTCAAGCATTTTTTCCATCTTCTTAACCGGTTTCCAGCAAAAGGCAGGTTCTTAGCAGCAGCACCGAGCAAGTTCACAGAGATTGGCGCGGGGGCAAACCAAGCACCCACAAGAAGCATTCTTGAGGCAAGAAAGTTCCTTGTCCCGTTTATTTGTTGCAAGATGGCAAAGCAAAAGCATAATATCTTCATTAGGAAACGATTGTTTTTGCAATATTGTTCTTCATTGATACATTCTTCAACTGGCACTTGATTCACAGCTTCAAATAGTTCTGATGGAGAGATTCCAAGTTCAGAAAGTAGCGATCCGATAACCCACAAACCAAAGCTCAACCTTCCCAATTTCTCATCAAATATTTGGAGGATCTCCAACTCCTCGGATGGATAATCTTTCTTCCTCCTTCCTCTCATTAAAACCATTGAATCTGGCAAGGACAATGGCTGAAGCTGCATTATATCGAAATTCATTACCCTGGATAGCCGAGTAGTGATTATCACATGAGAACCTGCAGTGTTCCTTGGTATCAAGTCATGCAGATCTTTCCCTTCCCACCATTCGTTCTCAGTCTCAAGATTGTCAATGATCAGTAAATAAGGCATGTCACGAAACAGCTCCCTCTTAACCCTCTTGAATGCTTCGAATTCCTGCTCTTCGAAGCTTCGAATCCTACCCCTTTCCTTCTCTGCATCGGCACTCACATCCAACCCCAAATTGAGTGATACGTTCAATAAGTTTTGCCTAAAGTACCTAGCTTCCCCACCAACCCACAAGACCATCTTGTATCTTTGAGAATACCTGTAAGCAAATTCAAGTGCTAGCTCGGTTTTGCCAATGCCAGGAACTCCATTTATGCATATCACATTGCTCCCCAAGCTCTTGTAGTTGCCACTTCTTGACTTCTTGTACCTAGACTTCTTGAATGAATTTCTTCCCAGAACCGGCTCAACCCAAGCCTCCAGTGTTGGTTCTTTGCACTTCCCCAACTCCAAATTGATAAACCTTCCTCCTCCTCCTCTAGCACTAACCGTAGTATCACTTTCTTCATCGGCGAGACCCTCAGACTGGCCACTTGCCTCTCCTTTGATGATTGGCACAGCATAATCTTGCTCAAAACCATCTCCACATCCAAACAAAGCAGTTTCAATCTCCATTATCTCCTTCTCTCTTCCCACAAAACACCTGTTTCTTGGAAATGGTAGCTCCTCAAATCCTTCTAAATCATTCTCAGCCACACTCTTCCTCCCAAGCTTGCCTCTCAAAATCCCAGCGGCTTTACTCACACAGCTTCTCCAATTACACTCATTGGCTTCCACCTTGAACTCATGAGGCTTCATTAGCACATCTATGGCTTCTTTGCATTCTTTGTCTATTGAATTGCAGTTGAGTAGACCCATGATCTCATTAGGTCCAGTGTCAAAGAAAATTGGAACCAAGTTCTTCTTTTGAGCAAAGAACCTAATCTCTTCCAAACTCAAATGATTGAGAAAGCTAGAGTTAGTGACCACAACAACACCATAGGTCACTGAGCAGATAACTCTGTCTGCAATCTCATGACTTTGACTATCTGAGTACTTAGCTCTATCAGCAACAAAGCAAGCAATCCCCTGAAGTTCAAGCTCTGACTTGAGCCACTTACAGAACCTAACCAAGTTAGGATTTTGACCATGAAAACCAATGAAAACATCACAACTCCTGAGTTTGGCATTAGAAGAAGGAGAAACTGAACCTTTTGCAAAAGAAATTCTAGGCACTGGAAAAGAAAAAGATATACGTGGAGGTGCAGGATCTGGGACTTGAACACAAGTTACAAACTTGAGCTTCGGATCAGATGGGTCATCAGAATACTCATATTGGTCAGATGGGGGTGTGTAGGAACTGCTTGGAATATCATGATCAGATTGTGAACCACGATACGATGAGACTGGAGGTGATAATACTACTGGATGTGTAGTAGTAGGTGAAACTGGAGATGGGTTCTCCTGGGGTTTTGGGGTTATTGCTCTTGGTGATATATATGGTGACTGCAAAGCTGAAACAAATGCTGATGATGGTGGTGACACAAGAGGAGAGTTGTATGGAGATGATTCTATTGAGCTTTTTATGTTTGGTGAAGCCAAATCTGAACACATGATAGGAGTTGAAGTGCCTCTATTGTTGTTACCTGGCTGTTGTTTCCAGCAAGAAGTTGAACTAGTCTTGATGGTGAGCCCAGTTGGGGTTTCTCGAGCTTCTTCTTCTGCCATGACCATGAATGAAATTTCAAGCTTTTCAAGTATGCAGTAGTAGATCTCAGTTTCTACTAAGAAATTAGTAGAAGCTCATAGCTCATACATAATGCTGCACTTCTCTTGAACACATTTTACAAAGCTTTTATGTGGTGGTTGTACTTGGAATATTATCACAGACTGTAAGTTCATGAAGGTCCTCCACAAGAACCATTTTTTTTTATCTCTTTCTCTCTGTCTGTCTGTCTCTGTGTGAATTCTTTGGTTCAATTTCTGCTGACACATACAATTAAGTGAGAGACTACGGCAGAAGATGAATGCAACAGTAGAATAACTGATACAAGAAAAAAATCTGCATGTGATGTATTATCACTTGCAATGGTGGGCCTCTATTAAGTCAGAGATACATATATACATATATATATATATACCTGTTTTCTTCTACTTATTATCAGAATGGATTTGACCCCAAGAGCATTAACATAACAAGACAATAGCATTCATGTTCATACTTGATGTCTTGAACTCTTGATGATAAGAGCATTTCAATCTTTTCTCTGAACAAGGAAAATAGAAATCATACAATATAAATTAATTAGATCCACAGATATTACAACAATAATGGATTTGTAACAAATCATTTTTATTTTTTTTTAAAAAAAAATCTTATTTGAAAACAATAATAACTCATCATGAACTATTGAAAAAATTTTACCTGCTGAAGCAAACAAGAAAAAGAGGCCCTCCTCTGCTGCAACTCTTGAAAACTCATCTCTCTGTCTCTCTCTTTTTCTCTCTCTCTCTCTCTATCTTTCAAAAAACAAGCTGTATGTACAGAAGGGGAATCTAATGTGTGGGTTGGATCTGCATTGTGCAAGGTGTGTTTGAAGTTTGAACATAAAATATTGTACAAGTGAGTGCTTAAAAAGAAGGTGAGGGGGTGAGAGAGAGAGAGAGAGGAGAGGGAGGGTTAATGACTCAATGGAGTTAGCATTAATATAATAATTTGTGTGTTGGGGTAAGAGTATTTCTTTTTGTTTTATGTGATGTACACACATTAGACATTAGTTGGAGGGGGGTTGTTCTCAAAGATTGGTCAGAGAAAAAGGAGTGAGTGGGGGCATTGGGAGAGGTACCCCATAATAAGCCATAACTCATCAGATCTTGTTGTTTGTTGTGGTAACTAGTTAGGCTTTTCAAATTATTATTATTATACATGCAATGGCTTGGCTTGGCATGACATGACAGGTTTTTCCTCTGTATTTGTACTCATTTCTGACACTATTTGAAACTATTTTGCACTGGAAATTGGACCAAAGACCAGTCCAAATTCAATACTGCAGCACCACCATCACCACCACAACATCTCCATTATTAATATCTCCTATTATTTGATTTTGAAATGCCACTACCAACTATGTGCCCTATCATCCATCCATCTGTCCATGACTCCATGCACATATTGCAAATTTATTTATATATATATATATTTTTTATATACATCAAATGGAGAAGAAGATGATTATAGTGTGGTACACACAAGGATATGGAAGTTGTTCTTATCAACAACACCATCTTCCTCATCTCTCTTTTCAAAACTTTCAAAAGGGTTTTTATTTTACAATTCTTCTTTTTATTTATACCACAAAGTTTTGCCACTAAACATGCAAAGTGCTTTGACTAATTATATATATTATATATGCAAGTGATTGTTATTTCAAATCAAGTATGCAATGTGTGGCTTTCCAAAAAGCTTTCTTGTGATTGGTCCAAGCTGGAAGGCTGCGCTGACTCAGATTATTTGATAACTTGGACACCCTGAATCCCTCTTCCCTTGGTCCCCTATATGTATACATATATATATTTCACTAAAGTTTGATCTCTTTCTTTTAAATTTCTGGTTCTCTGCATTTCTTTTTTCCTATAGATTGATTAATGGTCCCCCTTTTTCAACTGTGTATACAAATGTTACATCCACTGGCTATAAATTTAATTTGTTGTGTCTTTTAACTTAAATTAGTCTCTTAATCAAACCCATTTATGTGTCAGCTCTCCATACATTTATGTGTAGCCAAGTGTAATCTTAGCTAAGCAACACACAAAAAGCTGACATTATTATCATCTTCCATCTTCCATCTTCGTTGTCATTATATATAAAAGTCATTATTGGATATCCTGCTTTGTCTAAATTGACAGGCTGAAGATAAAAATAATAATAGAACTAGCTAGGTCTATCTGTTAGAGAAGAGATAATGAGATAATTACTTTCTTAATTGCCACATAATTACTCCACAACAAATTATGTATGAGAACAGCAAAAAGGGTTTCCAATTTCAATCTGTTTTGCATGTGGTCTTGATTTTTCAATCATGTTCAATTCACAAGTGGGAATTGCACCATTAAAAGAGATAGCAACACAGCCATTACACCGGCAAATCAATAATCAGATGACAAGTATAGCCTAGTCAATCTCTCCATCATTATACCATTTACATTAAGAGGAATTGATGAGAATATTATAGTAATGGTGAGCATTGAAGTGAGAAAAATGAGTAGATATTATTTTGTCTTTATATTATGGGGCAATGTTTGGTAATGAGAAGAGCTTTCAATTGCTTTGAAATTGAAAAGCATTTTGTATGGTGTTTTGCAACTTTGATTAGATGTTTCTTACTTAGTGGAGGAAATTCTAGATGTTTGATTATATAAATCGTTTAGTCATTAGATGTTTGATTATATAATAACATTCCACTCTTGGAAAGGTTTTATGATCGTGCTAATATCAAGATATGATTTTAACGGATGAATAAATAGATAACACGATATATCAATCTTATAATCAATATCTCATAAAGCATATAGCATGTTATGGGAAAATGATCTTAAAAGTTTAATACACTTTAAATTCCTTCTCCCTTGTAGAACAAGCATCAGCATGTTCTTTTCCAATAATAAAAAACAATATGATAATGGACTCATCACTTTGTTCTCTACTGATGTGCTCTCTTGTCTTATACCTTTATACACTAAAACATTAAAATTATGTACACTAACCAATGAAAAATCTCACTTTATAACAGAGAAAGACTCTTCGTTCATCGCAAGGGCGAAACTATAAATTTTTTTCTAGATGGGCCATAGACAATTTCAAGTAGATAAAAAATTATAGTATATAATAAATAAATAAATAAAAATTATTTTGATAGCGAATCTCAACGGTACGAAATAATTTGTATTAGTTAAAATAAAAAAAGTATACCTAGTTAGGGGACATAATGAGTCTTATCCATAAATACATGTTCTAACCAAAAAAAAAAAACACAAGAAAATTTGCATGCAATGTAGATACAATAAGATTCTACTTAAATTTTGACTTCTGAGACTTCAACGAGACAAAAACATCTATTACCGAATCTGAATCAATTATAAGAACAAGTTTTCTTTTAATATAAACAAGTAAACAACCATATAATTCCCAGAAAACTCGTTATCCATCTTGTTATGTAAAGACATTTTGACAAGTTTCAAAGCCGAAAATAAAACCTAATTTTATAACATAAACTTTAAAATAAAAATAAAACCTACTGTTATCTCATACCGACGTCTGTACACCTCTACAAATCCAAAATCTATGAAAACTTATAAAATTAAAATTCTTAGAGACTTGGAGATGAATTTATATGGTAAATCTACTACTTTTGGTTTGTTGTTAAGGGGTTAAAATTTCCCAACTTGATTTTTGAGTCAACAAAGAGTTAACATTTCTCAATTTGATATTTCACTTAGTTAAGGAAATATAATAAGCATTAATGAGTTTGATACGTATTCTTAAGTTATTGGGCTGTTATTAACATAAAGAAAAATGTGGTAAATTAAGTTAAAAGCGAAATTGGGATGAGATATACTTAAAATTAAATGGAGTGTATTTAGAACTATTTTAAAAACTTTTTTTTTTCTTCAAAAAGCTAGGGTGGGCAACATGCCCACCCTAGCCAACCCTGTTTCTGCCATTGGTTCATCGGTAGAATGGTAGTTGGTATGAAAAAGTTTTAGTTCCAATTCATTGATAGTTACAACCTCAGCTTGCTTTAGTTCAACATACATTACAAATTTGGGGAAATAGACATGATTCAAACATACATTTTCATCGATTGATACCGTTATGTGACCTCAGTTTCAGTAAAAAAAAAATGACATGAACTTAATTACAAATAAACATATTGTTAATATTATTACCGTCCAATTTAGTTTGGTGGTAAAAACATTCATTTAGCTTAATAATATTTCAGGTTTAAATTGCCGCAACTGTAATTAACATAGAGTGTGGAACATATCAAAACCAGGCCCATCAACATATTAAAACCAGGCCCATTAAAATAGAAAGCCCATCAAAGGCCTAAAACAAATAATTGAATGTAGAGAGAGAGAGAGAGAGAGAGAGAGAGAGAGAGAGTTGAGGAATTTAAAGCAGGAAACCTTGTAGAAGAATAATGAAATCGAAGTGGATCGAAGCAGCCAGAAATAAACCACTTTCCACTCCTCACTTGTGTTGTGTACGGTGTGGTGGCCCACCTCCATGTGGTCGACTCAGTATCACCCACGTTCATTTTTTTTTTTTCTTTTTTAATATAAAAAATAAAATAAAATTTAATTAAATAAATTGTAATAATTCGATGGCTATAAAACTCCAAATCCAAATATAGTTTAGGGTTTCCATTCCCTTCTGATTATTGATTTTATCTTCGTTTTTCAATTTCAAAGCTTCATTATGGGTTGATAGAATTTACCCCATTAAAAAGGTACGTCCTTTATCACATATCTCTTGTGTATATGTGTGTGTATATGTGTATAGCAATTCAATTATAACAAAACTTTAATCTACTTCGCTTTTGATTTTTTTGTTTTGATTTATTTTAAGTCATTGATGGGGATCGAATTATGTTGACTTTAATTGAATTTCATGTAATCAAAGGATATTCAAGGAACAATGGATTGGTTTACTTGATCTTTTTTTCAGATTTTGCTAAATTTGGACTGTTGACTCTGCTGGAATGATAGTTATTGATCTTGATCTTGATCTAGCCGGATCCTTTTATCAAATTTAAGAGATACCCTTTTTAGAATTATTAGTCATGGATTTGAAGACTGAATTTTCAGCCCTTGAATCTGTGGAAGATAATGAAGTAGTAAACCCAGGAATTGTAAAGGATAACGGGTCATGTTCATATGAGAAAAACAATTTAGGTGATGGTGAAATCCCGGATGCCAATGTAGCCGCTGTTGATGATCATGATGAAGAGGGTGATGAAAATGTGCAACGGTTGAGTTCTCCTTCATCAGCTATAAAATCTCCATCTTCACCACTTGGGGTTTCACCTACTACAATGAAAGGGTATGGGTTGAAAAAATGGAGGAGGATTAAGAGGGATGTCGTTAAGGATGCTGGTCCGAGTGTGGATAGCAGTAAAGTTTTGAAGAGAGGTTTGTCTGGTGCTGGTAATCCAAATCCAAATAAACCGATACATATGTCACCGGTTGATATCAGACAGAGTAGTGAAGGTTCTGTTGGATCCATAAATGCGGGTGCCATTGATGGATTTGCAGTTCGTGGCTCTAGCTTGGATTCTAGGTTTGCAGTTGGGTCTGCATTTGCAGCTGGTACGGATTCTGAGAATAGTGAGGATCGAAGTAGCAAGTCTTCTACTGCAGCCAGTGCTCCAAAGATGAGATATGAATTGCCTGCTATGATGGGGAATGCACGGGAGAGGAACAGGACAAAACATTTGAGTGGGAAGAGTGGGGGTAATCCCACTCAACGGGTCCAACAAGGAAAAAATCGGGCTGAAAGCAGTAAGAAGCCTAGAGGAGAAAAGGTCAAAATCGAGAAAGAAAACTCTCATTCCAGCATGGAATCTGACTCAAGAAGCTCCAACTTCTTTATGCAGGGTGCTTATTCTGCAAATAGCAACGGAAAGCCCAGTGATAGGTCAATGAACTATGATGGAGAAAATAGCGATGATGCTCATGCGTGCGAACAGCAATTCAGTGAGGAAGTTCTGACTGGTTATAAAGACAATGTTGGAGAAATCGAGGATCTTTTACAAGAAGATCTAGCTGCAGACTTGGCTTGGGATTCTAAGGAAGCAAATCACCACTCCCCCGAAACAGATCGGGATCCTTTGGTTGAGTCAATCCTAACTCTCCAGTCTGTTCAGGAAGCCCTCGAAAAAGGTAGTGCTATGCTGCTTTTCAAACTTATAATATCTTCTTATTTGTAAATATAAGTGTTTATCTGGCCATCCTTGAAGATATAGCCTGAAGATTCACTGGAATCTGAAATTTTTATTCTGCTTTCTCCTTGTTGCTCACATGATTTGATTTTTATTTTCTTAAATCATTATTCTTCATGGCTAGATTGTCAAATCGAACTGTATTTTTATTTCTCACCATCCTGTATGATGTAAAATTTCAATGTATTTCTTCTGAGTACCATGCTTGGATTTGTTAGAATAACCAAATAAGGGGATCAATAGGTCTTAAACTTGTATCTTGCTTGATTTGGATAAGGAAATCAACTTTGGTCTATGGTAAGGAAATCAATTTATTTTAAATTGGTGTTGGTATTCTTGTTGGAAGAGAAAGAGGGAGTATGATGGGCTAAGTCCGTAGAGTTATATATTCAGCAAATCCATCGATATCAAAGAACTATAGTGTCATATATAGAGGTTCAGACCAATAACTTTTCATGAGGAAGAACCGGAAGTCTCTTATTATGTTTTTGTTCAACTGTTTTTTGATAACGTGGTTAATGACTAAGTACATAATTTTTTTTCACATCTTCATGAAAATAACTTGATTTATTCGATTGGGAGATTTTAGTTGTGCTGTGCCTTTGTAACTCTATATTTAGTTGCTAGGAATAGATTGTAATCAGAGAGTGTTGTCAGGAATTAATGAATTTTGCTTGAAGAATGAATTTTGTTTGCTTAATAGTTGTGTCATGCTTCAAAATTTCAATAATGGTAATCTGGATCCGATAACAGGGTTTAGAAAATCTGATCTTTGACCCACCTGGTCTTCTTCTAGTGCTAGCTGCTAGTGTAATTGCTAAAACTGTATATGATTGTTTATCAAGTCTAATGGAGATATGTGTGCAATTGCAGAAATTCTGAAATTTGGGGAGATTGGGAAGGATGCTGTATCACTGCATGAAAACTCATTTGAGACTAGCAGTGTGCCTGCAGATTTGACTTTTACTGATCCGGCAGTGCATGGACCAAGTTCTTCTGACCAATCGGATAAGATGAAAGAGAATGCTCCAAGTTCAAGGGAAATGCAAGTATTAAACTTGAATATGAAATATTTGGAAAGCAAACTGGAGGAGGCAAGGGCTACGGTCGAGGTGAAGGAATCAAGGGTTGCTGAACTAGAAGCTGCATTAAACAATAGCAAGCCACTGAATGAAGAATCAGGGAGTACTATTGACTTGCAGCCAGAAAAATGTAAAGAGATGGAGACTGAGCTCGAGGGTCTCTTTTGCCAAAAGATCGAGGCTGAGATTGAGTATTTGACACTGACAAGGACAATACAGAAGTTAAGAGTAGTAGCTGCAGGTGATCAAACAACACTTTTTGAAGAGCAAGAAACTCTGGCTAAGAAGCAAATAGAGATGTCAAACAAGCTCGGAGAAGCTGAAAACAAGGCTGCAGTGCTACAGAAACGAGCGGAAGAGTTGGAAAAATATTGTGAAGATATTTCTGGAACTGTAGTTGTTTTGAAGATGCAGAATAGGGTATGTAAAGTCACTTCATATTGTATGATAAAGTTGATATTGCTAGCATTGGTATGGCTGTTTGTCTTCCAGAATCCATTCCAGCCTGAGGTGATTATACCCACCTAAATTCCAAAAATATGGGTCCTTTTTTGTTTTTTGTTTTCTGTAATTGCAACGTTTTTAGGCGAAGATTTGAATATTAGAACTTTTTCTTCCTTTTTGTGAGAGGGTTGCTGAGGGGGATGAGGTACAGTTTTACTTTTAACCGCGTTTTCTATTTATTTATTTATTAAAATGTTCACATCTATAAGACTATAATCCATCAATGCTAGTGTTTATTTTGGGTAGAGCAACTCATAATTGTTCTCTTTTTTCTGTTCTTCTTTTTGTTCCATAATGAAACTGTATGCTATCCTGTCTCTTATCAGCAGGGGATCTGAATCCGTGTTTTTTTACACGTATATGAACTCTATAGCAGTGCATTGAAAGGAACAATTATTCCCTGTTACTGACTTATTATATCATCGTGATTCATGACCTCTCTCTCTCTCTCTCTGAACATGCTCAATGTGAAAATGGATTCACAGAGAGGTTGTTGTAAGAGGTTGTTGTGGCATGTATATTATTATATTGGAAAGTCCTCTTGAGTCCATTTCAAGACCCTCTTTGGAAAAGCAAAGATGAAGGGGTCTTCAAGTCGGCATCACTTGGCCAAAAAAGTCTACCACCAACAGCCGACAACTTTTCCTTTTACTTTTTTCTCAACTGAAAACCGCCTTTGTCATTATCCTCATTGGCCATTTCTCATAAATCAAATTCAATATAAGAACTGCATTGTCATTTGTATTGCTAGGTTACATTGTTTTATGGAAGCAGTAGTAGTTTAAAACGACACATGTTTCATGTTCTGGGTTTGATGAGGACCCTGGTTTCGATCTTTCGAGTTTCTGAAACTGGTTGCATGAAAACTAAATGCAGGCTGTAACCAGATAGATGGTAACAAAAGAAGAAGAAGACATTGAATGAAATGAAATGGGAAAATATTAAATAGCATCAAAGTGTGCATAAAAAGGATATTCTAGTACAAAATGTAGTAAAGAGTATGGCGTGAGAATGGTGTTAATGTGTTTAAAAGTCGAGATTGATTCGCTATCACCAATTCACGAGAAAATGTCAAGAAAACAG
Source organism: Acer campestre (assembly GCA_954870605.1). NCBI lineage: Eukaryota > Viridiplantae > Streptophyta > Magnoliopsida > Sapindales > Sapindaceae > Acer > Acer campestre. The sequence continues at coordinate 52,591,279 of OX940801.1, read as the reverse complement.
GTGAGAGCTGTTTGCTTTAGATAGCTAGCAGCCAGAGAGCCAGAGAGCCAGACAGCCAGACAGCCCTCACTCGTATCATCAACTTTGGCTTTTTTGAGACTACAATTATTATTAGGGGTGAATTCAAAAGGAGCCAAAAAATTTATGGACTTATTGTTTTTAGCCACAAGTTTATTTTTTATTGTTTTCGTCACTTTTTACCATTTTTGGACAAAAATACCCTTAAATTTGAAATTTTTTTAAAAAAAAAAAAAAAAAAAAAAGTTGTCAGGGTGGAACCCACCCATTAGTAAAACAATTGATAGGCCCACCCATCAGTGAAAACAGATCAAAAGTAAAAAATAAAAAAACAGAGAGAAGGGAAGAGAGAGAGAGAGATCACCGTTTGTCACCTCCAACCGAGTAGCTGCCGGTCGCCGTCGTTCGTGCTCGCCGTTGTTCGTGCTCGCCATCGCTGCCCTTGCTGCAGAGAGAGAAAGGAGAAGAAGACAGCCGCCGTTCGCCGTTGCTCGCCGCCGTTAACCGTCGGCGATCCAGTCCTCTCCCCGTCGCTTCCACTGTCGCCGAAGCCACTCCGCTCAGGTTTGCTTTGGATTGACTTTGAATGGTTGATTTTTGAAGTGGGTTTAATAATTTTCCATTTTAATTTGTTAAAATAAACTTCCTCTACATATTTCCTGGATTGATTTCATTTGTTTGAAATTGTTGATTGGGTGGTTCTCTAATTGTCATGTGTGGGTGTGGAGCATGAGTCATGATCCACGAATCCAAATAAAACTCCTCTTCTGGGTTTAATCCTCATTATTATTTTGGAAAATCTTGGTTAATGTATTTTAGCACTGCAGTATGGTTCACATGATCGTATTCTCGATCTCAAATTTATTCTTGGGCTCTGAGAGACCAAATTACTTGTAATCTTGTATATAATTTTGCATTAGACTCTTTGAGTCATAATTAGATGAATAGAGGCCGGTTTTTGTATCCTTATTTAGACAAATTTTAATATACCTAGTGTAGATTAATAGATTGGCTGGATATGGGATGCATTAATGATCTCAATAGTTTACTTTCTATGCTATATTTGGTTGGAAAGTTTGCATTGAAGAAAAAAATTGACTTTTCCATCTGGTGTTTCTTCATGATCTTATGGATGCACTTTGTTTGGTTTGTTGTATCAGAAGAGCTATGTACCAAAATGTTGTAATTATCAAGCACAGATTGCTGATGAAAAACAGATGATCCTTGCGACTTTACAACGATGTAGTTGTAAATTACAAGCTGCTTTGGCAATAGAATGGAGGGATTTTTAAAAAGGCTGAGACCTTTTTATGGGATTGCAGAGACAAACAACTGTTTGTCGGATTTAGATATAATTTGTCCCCATCCGCAGAAAATTTCTAATGTTGGTTTTGTGTGCCCCTCAAGTGTATCTCTGTTCATTATTAGACGATGAATTTTGGCTTTTTGTAGTTCGATTTGGCTAGGATCTTTTGTAGATGATCCAATTATTGGATAATTTTTTTCTTTTTAACAATTTGTAATCACAATTTTGTCTTCCGTTCATTCTTTTTAACAATTTTGGCTGTCTTTTTTCTTGTTTTTGTTTCAAAAAATATAAGAGGATAAAAAGTGCACAATTTATTATTATAAACAGAGTGTAGCATTGCTTGTGCCTCTTCCATAGAGAGGCAGAAACTGTTTTCGAAAACATTTTTGGCTTTGAAATACACTGGCATGTAACTTTGAAATATACTGGCATGTAACTTGTGAAGGTCTTGGCATGTAACAATACTGGAATGTTTAGTAATGCAACTCAGTCATTCAAATAGATACATCATTAAAAACTTGTTAACAGGTGCTGTCATGTAACAATACTGGAATTTGATCATTTAAGTGGGTGTCTTTCAAGTGGGGAAACAAGAATATCCGGGCATGTAACTTCAACATACACTGGCCTGTAACTTAGAAATACACTGGCATGTAACTTGTGAAGGTCCTGGCATGTAACAATACTTGAATGGTTAGTTTTCAATTCAGTCATTCAAATGGATAAATCAATAAAAATACACTAACATGTAATTTCGAGATACATTGGTATATGACTTCAAAAAACACTGGCATGTAAGGTTATAAGGTCCTGGCATGTAAAACTACTGGAATTTGATACAAAATTATACATGAATTCAATACTGTTATGTAACTTCAGAAAAGCTACATTACGAAATATAGAGTGTCACCAATACATTTAAGAATTAAAACATCATTGCTAATAACTAAGTTGTACCACTAGCTTCCGGTGTCAATGGACATTTTTGTGAATTGTGACCTTCTTCTCCACATTTCCTACACCTGTACGGTCTACGTGGTCGCTTCGATGTTACAAATGTTGCAGATGTTGCAGATGGTACATGAATGTGACATGGTTGTGGATTCCGACAATTTTATCGGTTGTGACCGGATTTACCACAAATCGTGCAATTTCTTGTCTTCCCATTTCTATGTTCCCCAACGGATTTATATCTCTTCTTTTTTGGCCTTCCAGCTTGCGCACGAAAAGGAGGCGGATAAACAACCCTTAATCTTCATATCAACAACATATAATTATAACAAAACAACAGGAGATTGATTTCACTATAAAACAAAATTACCAAATCACATGTAATATTAAAACAAACGGGCATGTAAGTTCGTAACAGAAAATAAAAAAATTGGGGTTTCACTAAAAATCGAATCCACTCTCTTAATCTTCATATCAACAAAATATAATTGTAAAAAAAACAACAGGAGATTGATTTCACTATAAAACAAAATTACAAAATCACATGTAAAATAAAAACAAACGGACATGTAAAATAAAAACAACGAGCATGTAAAATTAAAACAAACGGGCATGTAAGTTCGTAACAGAAAATAGAAAAATTCTGGGTTTCACTAAAAATCGAATCCACTCTCTTAATCTTCATATCAAACAGCATATAATTGTAAAAAAACAACAGGAGATTGATTTCACTATAAAACAAAATTACCAAATCACATGTAAAATAAAAACAAACGGGCATGTAAAATAAAAACAACGGGCATGTAAAATTAAAACAAATGGGCATGTAAGTTCGTAACAGAAAATAGAAAAATTATGGGTTTCACTAAAAATCGAATCCACTCTCTTAATCTTCATATCAAACAGCATATAATTGTAAAAAAACAACAGGAGATTGATTTCATTATAAAACAAAATTACCAAATCACATGTAAAATTAAAACAAACGGGCATGTAAAATTAAAACAACGAGCATGTAATATTAAAACAACCAGGCATGTAAGTTCGTACCAGAAAATAAAAAAATCGGGATTTCACTAAAAATCGAATCCACTCTCTTAATCTTCATATCAAACACCATATAATTGTAAAAAAAATAACTGGGAAGGGGATACATACATTCTAGGTCACGAAATCTACTTCAAGAGAGAGAAAAGACCACAAAATGGAGGTCACGAAATGGAGGTCGGAGTCCGTCGGTGCTGCCGTCGCCGGGTCCACCGTCGCCGTCACCGGATTCAAGTCGGAATCCGTTTGGTTGTGTGTGAGAGAGAGTGAGAGAAAGAGAGAGAGAGAGAGAGAGAAGAGAGAGAGAGAGTATCTTAAATGAAAATAAAAAGCTGATGGGGTTTCAGAATTCAGATATTAAGAGAGGGAAGTTTTGGGGGGAAATTTTGGTTGAAGAAAAGACAAAAACAAGGGTATACTTGTCAGTTCAAGGCAAAAAGTGACAAATATAATCAAAAATAAACTTGTGGCTAAAAACAATAAATCCATAAATTTTTTGGTCATTTGGTGCAATTTCCTCTTATTATTATTATTACAAAGTCACACAAGCTCTTTTGTAGAAAATATTATATACAAAAGTCAACACAATAATGTTTGTTTTATGCAGAAAACGTGGTAAGTGACACAACCGTGTGACTGTATTTAGCATTTCTTCTCTAAAACGGATACGCGTTGTAATTAAACTAGTCTTTAGGGGAGGTAATATAAATTTACCATTTTTGGTGTGACTTGGTCTCAACTCTCAACTCAGTCACAAGAGCATGCAAGTGGGTGTATGTATATATATATAAGCTAAGCTTGGTGGACATTGACAAGAAACTGCCATCTCATTTCTTGAAAAAATATCTGAATTGAATAAATATAATATAATGATGATGATATGACTATTTGAGAGACTTTGAAGATATAAATATTCTTCAAGACTCTTTCAAATTGATGACCACCCAGAAATGGTTTATGTTGGAAAAATAAAACCAAACTTGGCCTCTCATGAGTCTCCAAACAAGAAACTTTTCTTGGACTTTTTTCATGCTTAAACGTTTTTCCATTAATCAAATCAATTAACACACTGTTTTATATAATTGGAATTTACAGTCAACTATGCAGAGAATTATATTTATATTGAAGAAAATAATAATCATTCATAGGTTGAATTCTCACAAAAACTAAAAGAAACCAAATGTAATTGCAGCTTCTCTGTATAAAAAAAAATTAAAAAAAAAATAATATGAAAAAAAAAAAGAAAAAAAAAGAAAAGCAAAGCTGGACCCATTTGTGAACTTTTTCTCCATTAAAAAGCCTAATCAAAGCTTTACATGAAGAAAAAATTTAACACATAAAAGACAAAAGTTTTCACAGAGAGAGAGAGAGAGAGAGAGAGAGAGAGAGACCCCACTCCAGAAACCAAGAGGGTTCCATAATTTGCAACTGTCTTGGATCACCAGTACAAGAATTCAAATGAAAAACTAGCTTTGCTGCCTATGCTACTAAAGAGAACCTAACTGAAATATTATCACAAACTAACTGTATCTGTTGCTGATGATGATCATCTTCATCTTTATCTTCATCTTCATCTTCTTCAACCTAGTATCTATATTACTGAATTGTTGTTGTCTTTGGAGGCAGCTCCTCCAGCTCCAGCTTCAGCTTCAGCTTCTTGATGATCGCCGGGCTCTGGGAACCCGAAAAACTGATAAAACTCCTGTGGGGTGTCGTTGAGATCGACGTCGAGGCCTCCTAGTGGTGGGGCTGGTGGTGTCTGAGAGACTTCACCGGTGGATGTTGTGACCTGGCTTGAGCTTGAGAAGGCTTCAGGAAAATTAAATCCAGGGCCAGTCCAGTGGCACCTCTTGTGTCCACCAAGAGCTTGACCAGTTGGGAAGTTCTTGCTGCATATGTTGCATTGGTGGAGCTGGTCACCACCACCCAATTCACTATTAACTCTCGATGATCGATCATCGTCACCTCCTGCAGGTCCACCACCAGAGTCTTGTTGATCGTCAGATTCTTCTGCTGCTGCTGCTGCTTCAACAGAAGCTGAGGATTCTTTCATGGAATTGACAAGGTTAAGGTTCTTGATTTTGTTGTTGTGACTAGCTACGTGACCTCCGAGTGCCTGGTGCTTGTCGAAACCTTTGTTGCAAATAGGACAATAGAATTTGTAAGTGTTTGGCTCCAATTCAGTCAATTTCCTCTTCTTCTGCTGCTTCATATTCCTCATCATATCCATCTCACGACTTTCTTGTTGATCAGTTTCTGCAGGCATCCTCTCTTTGATCTTCAACACCCCATACCCAGAAGAAGCATGATGATGATCAGCTGGTCGATCCAATTCCAACTTGAGCTTCTTGTTGGAGTAGTGGCCTCCGAATACACGATAATCCTGGAGAGTTTGAGCAAGATAAAAGAGATTACTAGCAGCTTCTTTGTCAACAGGATCAGCTTCCACCTCCTCAGAATTATTGGCTGATGATTTCCTGCCTCTCTTGTCCTTAACAGACCAACCCTTGAGTGATTCAACCAAGTCCACCGCCACATGACCACCTCTTTCTTCAACATCAACATCAACATCGTCATCATTGTCACCATCAACAACATCATTATGATCATTAGACAAAGTTGAAGAACCACTAAGATGATGATGATGATGATGATTCAGTGGTAGTTGATGTTGTGGGGGATGAATCCCTCTCCAATGCCTCTCTGGATGTTTTCTCATGTGCCCATATAAAGACTTCACAGTCGCGAATCTCTGATCACAAACAAAGCACCTGTGATCACTACCTTGATCAACATTACTACTACTCTTCCCAGAACCACCACCGCCACCCAACTCCACCGCAACCTCGATCTTGATGGTGGGTTGCTTCAATTTCAAGCGATTGTTCTTGCTCTGAAGACAAGCTCTCTTGTGTCCACCCAACGCCTTCCCTGAGCTAAACTGCTTACCACACTCACTGCAAACCCTCATACCACCAACACCATTAACACCACCAACACCACCACCACCAACAGAAACAGCAACAGCAACAGCTTCTTCTCTCTTGACTGTCACAGGATTGTTGTTAGTAGAGATGTTGAGTTGCAAAGATGAAGAAGAAGAGATTAACCCATCAAAAACAGGTCGACGATTATTCTCACCATCATCATCAACAACATCATAAGCCATCATATCTTCTTCTTCTTCTTCTACATGTGACGATCCCAGCTGGATTTCTTGAACACGTTGTTGATCAGCCATTGACAAATAGAAAACGAAACAAAACAAAAGATAAAAATCCAATCTTGAATGTGTTTTTGTGTCACTGGAGTGTCAGTGTTTGTTAAAAAGGCAGTGACTGTGATGGATAAAAAAGCTAAACCAATACTAAATATTTGGATCTCAAGAAACTCTTTTTAGGTTTTTTTTTTACTCAAAAACCAAAAAAAATAAAAAAATAAAAAAATAAAAACACTCCTTGTCCAGTAAGAAACTACTAGCTTAGACCACCTGTATATAAAATATGAAATTTTTATTTTTTCCTATATTTTCTCCTAAAATCAAGAGGACCAACTTGGAAAACAATCACCGAAAATCACTAACAACCCATTAAAATCAAGAAAGCAAGCAACAAAGAAAGAGAAGAGAGAGCAAGAAGAAGAAGAAGAAGAAGAAGAAGAAAAAAAAAATATGAAGAGGAAGAGAAGGAGGTGAAAAGCTTAGCTAGAAATTAAAAGTTGAGGTCTTGAAGAGTCATTCCCGCATTCATAGTGGTAGTGGGAAAATTGACTGACTGACTGTCACACAACTCATATACCCTATATACATATTCCAAATTAATAACTCTCTAATTATATATTTTAACTCTATAATTTCCGCGTTTCCGAAATACGTCAAACACCTTCCGGTAGGAAATTTGTTTCCGAGATACGTTAAACACCTTCCTGGTAATTTCTTAAAATTTATCAGAAACCTTTCTTTAAAAAAAAAAATATAATTCGGGAAATCTTCAGATCTCTTTTATTGAATAATTGACCAAAATCCTTTTTTGTGGTGATTTTATGAGGGGGGCATTCTTTTTTTTTTTTTTTTTTTTTTTTTTTTTTGGGTTTTATGGGATTTTCTTCAATCTCCTGTTTTGAATATATGCATTGTTATTAATTACCATACTAAAATAATTACCTAAAATGAATGATATTATGGTAATTAACTTAATTATGGAAATTAAATCTCTTGGTGGTGAGATTTTATTTTATCTTAATATAAGGAAACTCATGGGTTAGGTGTTGAGATTTGGTTTTTAATGCTGTAGTTATCTCTTTTCTGTCATTGCTATCTTTAAAACCAAAAAACAAAAAAAATCTTTAATTAATATTAATGGCAATTTAACAGAATGAATTATTCAAACAGTTTTGCATGTGGTTTCATATTCCACATTTTAGTAAAGTAGAATTGAATCACCAAATTATAGCCAAAAACTTGAAATTTGTGATTGCATTTTATGAATGAATTTGAATTCAAACTCGTAATCGAAATACATGAGAGTAAATTTAATAGATGAATCTATTTTGACCGATTGAGTATGAATTAAAAAGATTTGCATAAGTGGTAATTAAGCGCATGCATCAGAAATGTTTGTATCAGTACGCACTGATATAATTTCATCAGTACGTTGAATGTGGACCATTAGATTTACAAACTTTAACTCAAAATGTATGTACTTGTCAAAAAAAATTTCATAATCAGTGATTCATATGGATTGATACTGATATAGTTACATCAGTACGCACTAATGTGAATATGACCGATACATGCATGAAGTTAAATTAAGAAAGTTTGATGATAGTGGTTGAATCAAAATGGTAGTTCACATTTGCATTAAAAGTGTGAATAGAAAGAAAATTTTGGCAATTGTTTGATCACCTCACCACCAATTGTAATTTCTAATAAATAAGGCACTCCATTCCAAGCCTCCAAATCATCGTTTTGAAATTTGATTTGACCAAGTCCAGCTAGAGAAAAAGAACAATAAAACATGAAATATGCTTTCTTCTGGGACTGGATTCTCAATATTTTGGTCAAAGAAGAAGGCTGGTTTTAATTTGATAACAACTTCAGGGATTGGTTGATTGATTGATTCTGTTTTCTATTTACTGTATATTTCAAGTTTCAAACAGATAAACACTCACACATCACAATTTCAGGAATGGATTATCTCTTAATTATTATTATTATTTAAAATAATAAGATTCAAGTTAATCTATTTATACATGGTAGCGGGTGCATCTGCTATCCGCTATCCGATTACAAGGTTGTGTGTTCGATTCATGACGTGTTTAATTCAATTCCCTTCTCAAATGGATTGCTTTTCGTTTTTGACCATATAAGGAAGTAAATACCGATAACATACAGACTTTTTACTTTTTACCTTGTTGATTGATGTAAATAAAACTCGTTGTCAACATGATCTCAAAAGGGTTGTCTACAAAAGGGTTGCAAATAGTCTTTTTATAGAGAGAGAGAGTGCAGCAACTACTACTACTACTACTACTGTGTCCGCAAATTAAAAGATGGTACAGATATGTTACATAGATGCCCCATGTCACCTCTCTAACTCAGTTTCAGCAATGGGGCATCTTTTCTCAGCTCATCTTTGTAGCAACTACAAAAGCTAGCAAATATGAGGAAAATTTAGTGTCCTATGTGATGATGGCTTCCTAACAACTGAACGTTTGCAGCCTACTGAGCAGCCATTGGATCGTTAGAGGATCTGTATTCCAACATCTCGGTCTTGTATCTCTCCTTGTCCTTTAAACCTTTCTCCTGATAAACCTGCATCATGATAATAGCGATTTATATGAGAAGACTCCAGTTACGGTATAAAATCTCCACGTGTCAAGGTTTCTATCTATGTAATTGAAATAGTTTTGCATGTAGACATCAATGCAAACTCAGATTCCAATCCAAATTTTCATTTGATCATGTTTAGTGTGCATTTAGCATTCAGTATAGAAAAAAAAATGCTTCAAAATGGATTCAAAGAGAAAGCCATTAATGCAATCAAGTAGTTTTGATAGACAGAATGAGCTGTGAGGAAGGATGCTCAAAATCTTGTTAATAATGGGAATGTAAGTGGGAAAGTAACCGACACCATGTAATTGAGCTAGGTGTTCGAATATAATTTGTAAAAGAACATAAAAGCATGGGATTTCATCATTATATTTCCTACCAGATAGAAATATTGGTTTGCATGCAAATATGCAATCATAGAAACAGTAATTAAATTCCCAAGTAGCATGTATTCACAGAGAAGTTTTTTTTCTAGGAAACTATTCAAACTTGAAGATGAGTTTGCATACCTGTTTTTCAGCCTCTGTGAGATTGCTCCAAAGAACCCCTATCTTCTTGCTGATGGCCTTCTCTTGCCCGTAATACTGAGGCTTTAGTCGAGCATAGTGCTCAGCAAAGAAGAAATTGTAACCACTCCGGTTTGATTTAGGCCGCGAGGGATCCCGTAAGGCCATCCGAGATCTCTTCCGGCGCCGGTGAGTAGGTGCACCTGAATTGTTAGTACTTGGAACCACCTGATGTGCTTGAGGAAGGTGATATAGAACACCTTTAAGCTGGTCAGAACCCAAGCTCACAGTAACCAGATATCCATTATCAAATTTTCCATCAATAACTCCAGTAACTGAACAGCCAATCTCCAAATTCGGACTCCCTGCATTTTAAAAATGGAATAAAACTTCAACTGTTATTTATCTTTGTTAACTGCAAATTGAAAATATAATTGCAATACAAAAGGCTTAAACCTTGCAAGTCAAGTTTAAGAAATAATCAAGCAATAATTCTACTCCATAACGAGCAAAGAGATCTATACTGCCTAAGATTAGCCAACAAAAACTTCATTTGAGACATTATCAAAGGCAAGAAGAAAAATTCAAATATATAGAGATGCAAAGAAGCACAACTACATGAGAGTGACTAGCATCTGCCGCTTGAAAGTTAAAGCACGGATTCTGAGTAACTTGCTCATCTAGAATGCATACATATAAAGATTATAGACCTTGCCAAGAAGATTAACAATGCAAAAGAACATTGTCAGCAGAGAAAATTGAAGAAAAATAAAATAAATTATAATGTATTTTCCTTCAAAAAATTTATACTAACTCGAATATATGATGATGTGAGACCATTTAAAACCATGATAACGTCACACAGCTTGAAAACCTCGTAAAATATCAGCATGTGTATACGTTAGGCTATACCTTTGAATTTAAAAATAATGCAGATAAAAATCTTATTAACCAAGCAAATGAATATGATCCCCAATTCTGTATTATCTTTACCTTTCTAACAAGTAAAAGAAACAACACATAATAGTTTGAATCACAAGCAAAAGCAAAACAAACATAAACATAAAAAGCAGAAAATTGCATACCGATGCAGAAGTGCAAATCTTAGAAAATGGTCTTGTAAAACATACCCTGGCTTCCTGACTGATTCGTTGGGGTACCTTCCTCTTGGGGTGCTGACCCATTGTCAAGGCTCCCACTAATGATATCTGTAGATAAAGAAATATCAAATATATATTTGAGATCTAAAGGAAAAATCTCCAACAAAAAAATAACTAATTCTTGTTTCCAAGTACCAGGCATTGAGGGTGAAGGAACTTGTTTGCCGAAGTAATAAACCTGCTCGAAATGGTAAAGTAATGACAGATAATACTTCCGTAATACAAATGATGCACTGGTTATTGTTGTTGGGAAATTGAAGACCACAATCACTTCCTTCCATTTACGATCTCTAATTATCTGTAAACATTCCAAGAGGATTAAAAAAAAAAAAAAAGTTCTCTCACTAGACAAAAATGGAAAACTAATATAAGTCCAATATCTCTAAGATCGTCCTGAGTCCTACATTAATCAAGTCGCACTCATTCTAAAATCATTGATCTAGCTACTACCCTTACTAAAAATTTGTATCAAACAGGAAAATGGACTATGAATTTCAAGTCATCCAAGCACCATTTTTTTTACAATAGGTTTTGTCACAGGTTTAAGAGTTCTCTGTTGCAACTTGTAAATTGCTCCACCTTATTAATCATGAGTTGCATAATAACATGTACCTTCTCAAGGCCACCACGAGACGTCACCTCTACAAAAAGGCGATGCAGATCTAGCTCCTTTCCTCCTACTGTAGGAATTCTATAGAATGAAAAGAAAAAATGATTAATCACTTTTTCCATGTTTTATTAAGAAAGCCAGCTCTAAGGGTGGAATGCAGCACTGGCCCATCCATTGATGAGAATTGATGAACACACGCAAAAAAGGGGAAAAAAAAATGGTCCCAACTTTGGAGATATTAATAAAGATTGTCACAAAAAAGAAAGGCAGAATAATTTTTAAAAAATAAGTAGAATGAAATAAAGCAAGGAACAGCAGATGAACTCATAAATAAATGTTAGCTTCTTTGTGCACCATGTTACATTCTATGAATTTTTTAGTGAAATATAGGAGAAATGGACAGATCACACTATTTGCAGATTAGTACACATTTTGTGATACAGAGAATATTAGAAGCAAATCACAGTGTTAACATAATCAAACCAGTAAGTAACTTATCATATTAAACCAGTAGATCAATCATGAGAGTTCATTATGCATTTAAAGGGAGTGAAGAGACCACAATATATTCTAATTTCAAACTTATTTAACAAGTTCAATTAGTCTCCCTGAAATCAAAATAAATCTATTTACAAGATATTGTTGAGCTGTAAATGTCTTACAGTTGATTTGGTATCAAAGCATTTAGAACTAAGCTATTGCCTTATCAAAGATTAATTTCTCAGAAAAAGACAGAAATTTTCTTAGAGAATCAAATCCTCACTTATTGCACTTGCATTGCATCTATGGAAAGGAGAAAGCACAAAAGATTAACAAGGCATGATTATAAATCAATTAACCAGTGCACCATGAAAAGATGCCATTTGTCTCAGATGTAATGTAATCACATGGCTATTAGAACATACTGCTCTCTCTTTTAACATAACTGGGAGCAAACAAGAATATACTTTTTTTGGTCAATCTGACCACTTCAATTTTGATAAATCACACAACAAATGTAACAAAATCTATAAATATAAATGAGAACCTAATCAGTTATCAGACATAAATCAAGAGCAGCCCAAAAAACCAAAAAATAAAATAAAATAAAAATCAAAACTTTTTATCACCCTCCAAAATCCTAACATACAAGACCTCAAAATAATAATAATATTAACAATAAATCACACGACAGAAGTAAAAGAACCCTGAAACAAAACGACCCAGATGAACAAAACACAATAAAACGAGTCAGAAACACAAAAGGCACCACCTTTGAAGAGAAAAAAAACACCAAAAAAAAAAAGGCACATACTTGAACTTTATACCAACAGACTTGAGGAAGGACTTGAGAGAAGCCCAGAAAAGATCAGAGCTTTGAGCAACATCCTCGTACTTGGCAGTTGCTGGAGGGTAGTGGTTGTAAGACTTGTTGGAGGTTTCACTATTGCTAATGACCGATGATTTTTGGCCATTTATAACAACATGGGTCGACATTTTTAGTCAAGAGACAGGTAAAGATAGAGAGATGATAGATTTCTCTTTAAATTAAGTTATAGTGAAAAATTAGAGGCGTGATAAATAAAAAAAAGATGATATAAAAACTATATATTAAATTTTTTTAATCTTAATGAAATACGAAGTTTAGTGAAAGAAGGAAAGAATAGAGATGAGTTAGAGTTAGAGGAGGACAAGAAGTAAAAAAAGGTTTCAACTTTGAAGAGAAGAGGTGGAGATTAATTAGGTCATAACTCATAAGAAGGGTAAAGCTAAAGCAAGATTGATGGTGACCCCTTTTTTATTTAATTATTTATTTTTCTATTATCTACTCCAAACTCCTAAAAAGCTTTGATTTATTTATTTAAATTTAGGTTAATTGACATTGATGCCCTTGAATTGTGGCCGAATTTACACCTTACCCCATATACTTTTTTTTTTCACCATTAAACCCCCTGAATTCTCATAAATTGACAATCGCCAAAGGAATTTGCCCTCTCACCAGGTGCAACTAAGAGGCAAATTCTTTCAGCGATTGCCAATTTATGAGAGTTCAGAGAGTTTAATGATGAAAAAAAAATTATAGAGGGCATAGTGCATATTTTAAAAGTGTTTAGGGATATCAATGTCAATTAGCCTTAAATTTAATAGAATTCCAAGTCTAAAATGCATCCTTCCATTTATACTTATATTTTTTAAAGAAAATTCTTTTTTTGACCTAATTATTGTTTTATGTATATAGTAATAATCTTGTAAATTGGATTTGGTAGACAGTTTTCTATGACATTATGACAATGCTTTTGACAAAACTGATGAGTTGTTTCCATAAAAATAAAAGCATACACATCACTCAACTTTTCCATCTTAAAAATATTACCATAAATTGTGATTCACCTAACAATAAACAAAAAAAAAAAAAAAAAGTGAAAATTGCAAGTTTTATTTATTTATTTATAAATATTACCATATTTTGTTAAATGAATTGTATTTAGAAAAAAACTGTTGCAGATTTTACTGAAATAGTGAAACCAAATTTAGTAAGTCGGTGTGCCATTAATGGTGAAATAGTTAAAGGAGGGTATATTAATTGCCATCCAAATTATATCTTCCTACAATCGAAATGAAAACTTAGGTTAAAGCTCAATAGATTCAAAATCGAAATGAATCGAGCCAAAAAGGGTTTGGACCAATTCCGTTTTAAGGTTCAAAACGATTCGTATTTTCAAAAACCGAAAATATCCACCCCTTTCTCAGATTCACATCTCTAATTTACTAGCCAATAACACATATCTTTATCCATTTTTTTTTGTTATTGGAGGCAGCAAATTGAGGGAATGAAAAATATGAATATTGTGAATTGTGATGAGATATAATAGAAGATTACATTACATTATGATTGATAATTCCACAATAATTGCTTAATTAATTAATTATCCATCAAATCAAAACCACAAGAAGAGAGCTAATAAAACTATACAAAATTACACTTGATTAAAAGAGAGACACAAAGAGATCACAAGAGATATTTAGAGATAGAGAGAGAACAGAGAGATACAAAATGAAAATGAAGAAGAAAAAGGCATGATGATGATGATGAGGTAATTAATTAGCCGAAGAAGCTGGGATCATAGCCATTGCTAGAGGTGGCCAAGATGTAGTAAGCAACAATATGACCGATGGAGCCCCAAGCAAGGACATCAACAATATTGAATCCAACTGGGTCATTTGATTTGAGAAGGCTAACATATTCCTTGGCACGTGTGTCACCAGCTTCGAAGTGGGACAGTCCATTCTGCTCAGGAACTTGTTTGGCCACGTTCTCTCTTTGGAAGTTGAAGAACACAAACCTCCCCAAGAACAGGGACAGCCCTGTGCTCAGGCTGATCACCACTGATGTGTTCAGCTCAGCTTTTATGGTCATCTTCTTCTTGTTGGTGGTGCTGAGTTTGATGGCTTTAGCCTTGGTGGAGAGGGGTCTTAGGCCTTGGAAGGAGATGTTGCTTGGTGATAAGAGTTTGTGGTTTTGGATAGTGGAGGAGAAGGTGGGTGTCAACAAGGTGGAGGAGGCTGCTGCTGCTGCCATGGTGATAAAATTTGCTAGAGATGAGAAGTGGATTGTGGTTGGTGATGCTGTACAAATATTATGATCATCTAACACAAAGTAATGGTTAAAGACAAGGAGATTGAGAAACAGATTTGTGAGGTTGTGAATGACTAATCTAAAGATTTTGGAAGCTTACTTGGCTTTCTTTCATTGGTTCTATTCTGGATCACAGATTTTTGGCTCCTCTACCAAAAACAAATTGCATTCATATTTCCAACAAATTGTACTAGTGTTTAGATAAGTAGTTTCATTGCGGAGAATATAACATCAACGGATCCGTGGCGCAATGGTAGCGCGTCTGACTCCAGATCAGAAGGTTGCGTGTTCGATTCACGTCGGGTTCAATCCCCAACTCCGTATTCTCTTTTTTTTTTTTTTTTTTCCACAAACACTACTCTTTTATAGTCATGATTTTGCTTCTTACAACTTCTAGATAGACACTTGGCCTCTTGCCAATGTGATTGGACCCTCCCTAGGGAGGCTCCACCACCACGGTTCAAAGCCATGTGTGTGCGTATATATTTGTATATATATTTTTTGTCCCACCTTGGCCCTTAAATCCCAAGTGTGGGTTGTCTTCTCCCAATTCTGGGAGTATTCCCCTCTCCAATTGTGAGAGTAGCTGTATTCCACATGTATCCTCTCCCCGATAGTGGGAGTAGTATTCCGGGTTGTGCTTGTAGAGTCTATTCTCGCTGGTCTCGATAGTGGTTATACTTAAAAAAAAAAAAAAAAAAAAAAAAAAAAAAAAAAAAAAAAAAAAAAAAAAACTTCTAGATAGAATTCCAAGGGAGAGAAGTTAATTGAATTTGTTTCTTAAATAAAATGTAAGAGAGGTAATTTGTGGTTTTCAATCAAATGGCAAAAATATTAAAAAAATAAAAAATAAATCCACCAACACATTTTAGATTTAATGTATTGAGTGATGAACACTCCAGGAACAATAATTAACAAAGAATAAGAGAGATCCATAGAGACCAAACATGAGCACTGACAACTTCCCATACAATTTGCAATAATTCTAACAATAAAATCAAAGCCAGGAAATTGTTCATGAAATTGTCCTCTTCACCAGCAGGAAGCCATACTTTTCTCTCATTCACTTTCTAGTTTCTTATGAGACAAAGCTTTCTAGCCTTCTGTACATCCCCTCCCTTCAAAAAAAAAAAAGAAAAAAAACAAACAAACAAATCTTTATGATTATGACGATGATGATGAGATCCACAGTAAATGGACCAAAAACTAATTTAACCATAGTAAGTAACCTAGATTGCACATATAAATATTACATTTACATCTAGACCCTCCTACAACATTACACTAGGTTTTCTCTCTTAAATTGAATCCACACCAGCAACACACTTATTTGCACATCACACTCAAATCATCAAATTAAGGAATCAAGGTATGAGTAGTTACGGCAACGCCCATATTCGAAGAGGCTACCATATGTCCTATCCCAAACTCCGATAAAAAGAGATTCTGTGTCCGGACTAAATGATATGCCAGATATCTCGCCAAAGAAATCGATTTCTTGCTCCTTCTCATACCCACACTTTGTATCATAAACATGCACAAAGTCTGCAGGCTCAGCTGTTGCCATGTACCGTCCATCCGAGGTGTAGCGGATAGACCGGATGGCTCCTAGGTTCCCCTTCAGAACAGCAACTGACTTAGATAAGTTCCTTGCATCCCAAATTCGACAGGTTTTGTCCTGGTTTCCTGTGGCAAATGTGACACCATCAGGGTGCCATGCTGATGCAAACGAGAAATCCAAGTGCCCAGACAATGACATGATGGTCTGCATAGATCGCAAATTCTAATCAATATATGATTTCCTTTTCAGGCACCATATGTGCATGTATCATCTGATTACCAAGTTATCTTTTTCATCCAACTCCCCATATAAATTAATTTTATCAAACAAATCATCAATATTGACAAGAAAACGGGATACTACCTTTCCAGAATCAGAGTCCACCAATAAGCCATCTGGATTGTCTCCAACAATTACTAGAAGTTTACCATCAGGACTCAGTGAAGAATGCTGCAAACAGAAAAAACATGCAATTGAAATCGGGTATATGTGCTAAATAGTTTAAAATTCACAACACATAGCTCTCTCATAAGCATTCTGGTTTACAACTTCATCTAGTATCTGTATTCTGTAATGATGTTTTGATATTCACTTTTCAAACTTTAAACGTAATCAATTTTGAAAAGAAAATTCAACATCTATTCATAAAAGATTTAAGTCAAGGATGCTGTTTGCATGCACATCATATGTTGTCCACAATTAAAATTAAAAAACCTCCAAGGGACTACAAATATCACAAAAGGAACTAAGAATTTTATGAGCAACATAGATAAATGGATTATTCAACATAATGAACTTACATTCACTGGCCAACCAAACCGAAAATGCTTAGAGAGTTGGTACTTCTCCATATCAAAGTCTCTCACTCCACAATCATTATTTGAGGCAGTGAAGTGGACTGCACCACTGAAATTAACAAAACAAACTCAATTAGGCTCAGCTTGGAAGTTGATAGCTCTACCACCAGCGCAAGAAAGAAGACCTACCTGCGACTTTCATAGATCTCAACAGCATTGGTGATGGCATTATCATCATAAGTTGTCCGAGAACAAAAGCTGATCCCAGGTCGATCTAGATGCTGTATGCAATAAAACAGAAGAAACACTCAGACTTAGATGCGTAAAATCAATCAAGAAGCCGACTATATAATTCTTAGCAAAATCTGTGCTGGTAGCAACATGATAGCTGTTATCCAATGTACATATATCAGAACTCATAGGTTGTTACATCAATCCCTTAAATACTACAAGCTTGTCACTGAAAGGCACTCTAAGGTGTGAGTACAATATATTTGACTCCAAAAATTACATCCTAAAAAGTTCTGGCACCATGTAAATGAGTGGGCATGGAACTGCTACCCCAATGCGCATCCATTTCCTTTCATTCAAGAAAAAACCTACAAGGAAATTACTTTATGTACCTTGCAAATTAGTTCTCCTTGAAATCCTCCAGCAACCAGCAACTTATCTTTTACAGCAAGAGTACTAACTTGAGTCTGCGTAAATCCTTCCAACAGACTGCCAGGATGTTTCTACATAGGAAGAAAAACACCAGTAATTTTAAGGACAGGATGAGAAAATATGACAAAGCAAAGGATATAGAAATGCAAGGCATTTTTTCAAATCTAAATAAGGTAAAAAGCCACTAACTTCGGTTGGTGCCACGTGGCCTGATACATTTAGAACTTGAGACCTGCTACAAGTTAGTGAAGACCAATGAACAACTGAATAATGTGACACGAGGTAGACATCGTGCTTTGACGTAGCCCAAACCAGGTTCCTCAGCTACAACACCAGAAAGCAAAGAAGTCAGACAAAGACACATGTCACACATTACAGTCATTCAACACTATTTCATACCTCAAAAATTCAAAATGCATGTATCAACTGTTTACAATGGAAACTTATGTCCATGTCAGTCCAATGTAGTTGCTCACCAACAAAAATTAACCTATACTATTGTCAATTTTAGCAATTAAGAGCTATATACCACAAAGGAATATCGTAAGATAAATCATTATAATTTGCTATTTTGATTAAGTAAACAGATAGTTGAGAAAGAGTCATAAAATAAAGCACAAAGTCTGAAAAAAGAAGAAGAAGAAGAAACAGAGTGAGTAATGGGCATCACGGTCAAACTTGCATGGCCAACCTGAAAATGAAGAATAGTTGACTTCACAGATCTAGAATTTCTTCTGAACTCATAATATGCACCCCCTTTCTTCGTGGTTATGCAATCCTGCCAAACATTTATTTTGAAAAGAGGGAAAAAAATCAAAATTAGAAAATTATTACAAGATAAACATTGCACACAGCCACACAGAACTTAAAAAAAGATGAAAAAAGTAGTAACTTTTACCTTTCCCGACACTTCTCCGGATTGAGGAACATTTTCATAGTTCTTGTACTGCTCTAACCTAGTTTGCCGGTATTTTTCCCTAGTGATGTTAAGTCTTTCCCACGGTATACCCTGGATATCTTTCCCTCTTCTAGCTTGAGCAGCAGAAGTATCAGCAGCTTTAGTATTCTGTACCAGTCACATCAAACCAGCTTAAGAAGTCTACAATGCTCAAGAAAAATACTCAAAATAGTTTAAAATATAGAGAAGCTATGCCAAATCAGCTCAAATTATAATGACAGATGCTGCATAAAGTTAAGCATCACAAACCGGGTAATCATATTCGTCAACATCAGAGTCTGAACCAGCCATATCTCTGCCCTGAAATTCTTCATCCATATCATCGTCTATATCTTCCATGTCATATTCATCTGCCATGTATTCAGCATCATCTGCTTGGTAATTGGACATATCTGTCTGATAAATGTGTGCCTACAGCAACATCGAGTTAAGTAAATTCATCAAAGAACAATGAAATAACACTTTCATCCAACATCTAAGACAAAACAAAGACTGAATATCATTTAAGCCCTTTAAAAGCTTTGGAGAAAATATGAAGTGGAAGATTGCCTTGCATCAGACCATGTGTTAACTAATCAATATGTATTGGAATCTCAAAGTGTTTACCCGTGTGTCATGTCTAAGTTTACAGGTATTGGTCAAGTGCACGGAAAGTCTTGTGATAGTTAAAATTAATAGGGTTTCATGCACACATTTGACATAAAGAGTAGTGACTGATGAAAAACCAGCAGTTTCTGGAAGCATTGATCATTCAACATAGTGCCTCTCAAGTTGAAAGGTCATAACTTCAACCAAAAGCCAAACTAATCACAAAAGTACCCCGGCAAAACACTAGCCAAACAAGAGCTCATGAAGTAAAATTGTGTGTTGAAATATTTGGAATTTCCAAATGTAATTATTATGCTTAAACAAAACAAAACAAAAAAAAAAAGGTGCATAGTAAGGAAAGAAAAACATCAGTTTACTTTCTTCTATTCTTTAATCGATTCTCAAAACAATTAAAAAGTCCAATTGCATTCTAACTATCTCACTTAACTTCACAAACAACTCTCATACTCAAAATTAGATCACAAAAGTCGCTTCAAAACAACACCTAGGGAAGCCACCTTCCCAAATGTCAAAGCACTTAGAATATTGAAAAGTCCTCAACTTTGGACGCGTTTAACTAACATGCAAGGTTTTTTTTTTTTTTGGAAATTCCCATGTCAGAATCTTCCTATGTCAGATAACAACACAAGCAAACAATAATTAAAAAAAAAAAAAAAAAATTCAAACACACATAAAAAAAAAAAAAAAAAAAAGAACAAAATTTCCATGGTTTATCTTAATTTGGAAGACGAATACATAACATGCACAATAAACAACATCTTCTACAATTATTATCAGTCGAGAATAAAATTAAAATAAAATAAAAAACATTAAACAATAAACAAGTTGTATAAGAGAGTTCAAAAAAACGAAACAACACAATCGTGAGGACAGAATTAACCAAAAAAAAAAAAAAAAACCTAATAAAAGTATGTAAAAAGAGAAACGAAAGCGAAATTCACCTCTTGTTCTAAGGATTTAGGGTTTACTGTGAGCTGCTACGATCTGTACAGATCGAGATATCAGAAAGCAAAGAGATTATATTCATAATATGTTTTATGTAATTATGTGATAAAATTAAGAGAAAAAAAGAGAAATTGATTTGACGGTGAGTTGAATTGATCGCGAGAAATAGAGAAAATCAGAGAAAAACGCGAGCGAGAGGTATTTGTGTTTATCCACTGCTTTGGGTAATTGGGTTTCAGCTTTGCGCCAGAACGAAACGTGTGACAGGGACAGCTGCTTTATATATTGCACATTTTTTATATATAGATTCTTTATTGTAGTTCGTCTTGACATGACGAAAAATATGGACCACTGGATTTATATACTTTGACTCAAAGTGTATGCACTTATCAAAATTTCTATAGAAAAACTGTATATATATAATATGGAATTTAGTGATTCTATGCAAATTTTTTTAAGGAGAATCCGAACTCGTAACTTTATGGTGTAACTGTGTAAGTGGGAAGGTTATACCATCAACCAACGGATTCTATACCGAATAAAATGAAATGAAATATGTATCGGACATTTACTACTCTTAATAGTATGATGACTCTAACAAAATTGTCTAAATTAATATATTAGATGCTATTGAATTGTATTTGCTTGTATAATTGCAATCTAAATAATCCATTCGAAAAAAAATAAATAGAATCTATATTGGACACTATATATATATATTGCTATCAAAGATCTCGGACTTCGTCCAGGTATCTATTCGTCTGTCCTCCCCCAACTATATGACCCGCTATGGCCTATATGTTGGTTTCTCGGAATATGATAAATAAAAAACCTCGGCCTACACCCTTGACCCCATAAGGATACAAACGAGTAAATCAGAACTCGCCCCCGTCTGGATAGGATTCGAACCGCTGTCGTTAGCCCCATACTCGTTCTTCCACTATCAGAGCTAAACGCCCTAAGGGCTGATCATGAGGGAATTGCATGTTGGTTTCTCGGAATATGACAGATAAGAAACCTCGGCCTACACCCTTGACCCCACAAGGATACAAACGAGTAAATCAGAACTCACCCCCGTCTGGATAGGATTCGAACCGCTGTCGTTAGCCCCATACTCGTTCTTCCACTATCAGAGCTAAACGCCCTAAAGGCTGACCATGAGGGAATTGCTAAGAGTAGAACCAAGGACTTGGGTTTCATCCCCAAACCTTGGACCACCAAGGTAACCCCCTCGTGGTTTATTAGACACTTTATATTGTACATTATAATAATTTATTTAAAATTTGAGCTTTTGTAAATTATTTAATTGTATTTAATAGTATAGATTTAATTTGATGATTAGCCGGCTTGACTTTAGGGATGTCCTTAACATTTCTTTAGAAGAATAAAAATCATGACTATTTTTAAAATTTTAAAAGAAATTTATGGTGAATATATATATATATATATTGGAGGCCAGCTTCATATAATAATCTCAATTTAAGACTCTAATTTTGTTGTATTGATTTTATTTTATTTAAAAAAAAAACCTTCAAGTCAATACCATGGGTCCATGACTCAACAAGATAAGATTGGAAATGGATTGGAAAATTTCTGTAAGCAATTGATAAGCATAATTCAATTGGTTAAACGATTTACGAAAAGTTAAGAAGTTATGTAATATTAGTAATGGAGTTGAAAGATAACTATAAATGGTGGATAAAAATAATTGACGTAAGTTTCATCTAATAATTTAGAAAAACAAAATTTTAAAAATTTACTGGCTTGAGATATTGTCGGTTAGGGTTGGTTAAATGATTTTTTAAAGTGATATGAAGTTACATAAAGTTTGGAATGAAGTTAAATATTACTACAAGCGATTGATAAACGTAACTGAAGTGAGTTTCATCCAAAATCTTAGAAAGGAAAAAAAAAAAAATTAAGGGTTTTAGTAATTGTCTGTTGTTAAGGTGTACTAAACGATTTTCAAAAATCTAAGAAGTTACATAAGGTTGATAATGGGGTTGAAAGATCCCTATAAGCGATGAATAAACATAATTGATGTGAGTTTCATCCAAGAACTAAGAAAAAAAAAATACACGTTTTAGATAGTGTCGGTTAAATGATTTTTAAAAAGCTACGAAGTTATATAAGGTTTGAAATGATGTTAAAGTAGAGGTGACCACGGTTCGGTTAAACCGTCGGTTTTGTCAGCGGTTTAACCGGAACCGGAATGGCCAAACCGGAACCGAAACCGAAACCGCCGGTTTGGAAACCGGTGGTTCCGGTTTCGGTTTCGGTTTGGGATTCCTCCAAACCGTCTGAAACCGGCGGTTTAACCGTCCGAAACCGGCGGTTTAACTGCCCAAAACCGCCGGTTTGTAAAAAAAAAAAAATTAAAAAAAAAATCAACCAATCAAAAGTTGCCACGTGGCACTTTTTTTTTTTTTTTTTTTTTTTTTGAAAAACCGTCCAAAACCGTGCCCAAACCGCCGGTTTTGAAACCGGAACCGAAACCGGAACCGCCAAACCGGCGGTTTGAAACCGGTAACAAACCGGTTTTTCCGGTTTCGGTTTCGGTTTTAGGTGGCTTCAAAACCGAAACCAAAACCGAAACCGACGGTTTGGAACCGAAACTGGAACCAAACCGAACCGGGGTCACCTCTATGTTAAAGATTATTGTAAACGATTGGTAAGCATAATTGAAGTAAGTTTCATCCAAAATCTTAGAAATAAATAAATAAATAGCTAAAGGTTTTAGCTATTGTCCGTCAGTATTGATTATTGTCAATTAAACGATTTTTTAAAAAGCTCATAAAATACATAAGGTTGGTAATAGAGTTGAAAGATTGCCGTAGACGATGGATAAACATAATTGATGTGAATTTCATCCGAAAACTAAGAAGAAACCGCTAAGAGCCATAAGATGATAAGACCTTTATTGTAAGTTATTGTTTACATTTTATTAGGTTACCAACTACCAAGTATTATTTAAACTCTAATACAATTATAAGTCATCTAATTGAATGTTTAAACTCTAATCCAATTGAAATTGATCATTGTCATCTATTTTAATGATAATAATTCCCAATCAATGAGAGAGGTTAGTGGCGTAGAATGGTGAAAACTCTAAACTTTCACGATACTCCAACTACTCTTCTCCAACATTTAATGCTTTTATCTAATTTTTGGGTCCATCCAATATCCTTTCAATATGTTAGCATTTTGGGATTTACATGAAATTAATTTTTGGTGCCTCTGAGACAACTCATTCACATTATATATATCTATAATACATTACAATTTACTCATAAAATAAATTTACCAACAAAAAAGACAATCATTGTCGAGTTGCAAGAATCAATAGCATTTAAAGATTTCTGCAGAGCCTTTCATGATTATTTGCAGAAAATTACAGCTGATTGTGATCATCCACCTTTCACCAAGTTAAGTTGCTTCTACATACAAGAAACAGGAAATTATTTTAAGAAGTAAAATATAAATACTTAAGCTGGGGATGCTACAGAGTTGGTTATCATCCTTCCGAGACTACGAGTCAAATGATCATCTCATGAAGATTGAGAATGAATCAAATCAGATGGTTCTATTTTCAATCTTTTTGAATTGCTCCTACGGAACCATGGTTGAAAAGATAGAGAAAAATCGGTTATTCACAACCACTGATGAATGAGTCATCGAAAAGTTAAGGAATAGTAATCCTTTTTAGAAATCAAATGGATTCGATCTTATACATAAGC
The DNA here is from genome assembly GCA_954870605.1 of Acer campestre. Taxonomy (NCBI): domain Eukaryota; kingdom Viridiplantae; phylum Streptophyta; class Magnoliopsida; order Sapindales; family Sapindaceae; genus Acer; species Acer campestre. The sequence goes on along the minus strand of OX940801.1, from coordinate 52,566,962 downwards.
GAGGAAGGTAATTAGAAAAAGAAAGAAGAAGGGTTCGTGTTTAATTTTATGAGAAGTTAACTACATACAAATAGAAAAAACAAGAAATTTAAGTCAAAACAAAACAAAAGCGTACATACTTATGCAGAGTTGCAGACTCTTTGCCGGTTGCCACAAGTGGTGTCCCATTCAGCAGGAAAAAAAATATTTTTCAAGGGAGAAATAGCACTTCAGCCAGATTTTTAATGAAAATACAAAGTTTGGGAGGGTCATACAATGCTTTTGACCTAGATTTCTCCATTAAATTTGTTTTATGCATGTTTTCGCATGGTATAAATAAATAACCCCTGCACTTGAAAGTATCACAAATCAAATTTTGGCTAAACGAAAGATAAGTAATACCAGGAAAGTAGAAATTGTAGCGACCATGGCAGAGAAGGAAGGAGGAACTGTTGCGAAGGGCCATGACGAGGGCATGAAAATGGCAAGTGCTCTTCTTGAAGAGTTCGAGCTTCCAGCAGGACTTCTCCCTCTTGCAGATGTAATCGAAGTTGGCTTCGTTAGGAGTAGTGGCTACATGTGGATCCTGCAGAAGAAGAAAGTAGAACACAACTTCAAGATGATCAGCAAGCTTGTGAGCTATGACACTGATATAACTGGTTATGTTAACAAGAAAAAGATTAAGAAGCTTAAGGGAGTGAAGGCTAAGGAACTGATGCTCTGGCCTCCAGTCAATGAGATTGTAGTAGACACACCCACAGGAAAAATTCAATTCAAGAGTCTTGCCGGCATCACCAAGACTTTCCCAGTCGAGGCATTTGCTGCCGGCAAGTGATACACACTGACCATGTCATGGTTAGCGTCAAATGCCGTCAATTGCCAGGAGTAGTTTCATATGCTTTCAATTATGACTAAGATAGCCTAGCAGCTATCCTTTTCCCAATTATATTTCCTTTCTATTTTACAATTATCATCAAGGATCGGTGAATTTCTTATGCAAGTAATGAATGAAATAAATTCAGTAACGATACTCTTTATAATGCAATAAATTCAGCAACCACGAAAATGATTATTTCGACACCATACCAGAAGAATTATGACTTTACTTCTTCATACAAATAGGTTGCCCAGCATTCGCCGCAGAGAAATGCAAGTTAACCTGTCATGCTTTTCTAGGACAAATACAATTGGTTAACTTTTACCCTTTAAACAACAAAAATTAACTTCCCTTGCTACTTTTCTAATTAGATTTATAAACAACATAATGCACTCATTTCTCGTCACATAATTTTTCTAGCAAACAATTAAGTTTAAATGCCACTGTCGTACTTTCTCTAGTGAACAAGAATTTATGTACTCAGAACATATTTTAAAGAATAGAAAACCATGCATCCCCGGTCATTGCTTTTATACCATAAGTCTGAAAAGACAGCGAAAAAATAATTTAAAAGAATAAATGTGATGAAATGGGAGTTTAATCATGCAGCCAACAATGATATTGCAAGAACTCTAGCAGCATGTCATCTTATTTGTACGAAATAAATCCAATAGAATGGTATGACAAATAGCAATAAAGAACCATCAAAATTAGGGGTGAAAAAGATTCCATAACCTTTTAATCAGAAATTGTTATCCTGATCAACACACACACAAAGCCACAATGATCATGTTCCATAAATTGCAAAGACCAAAGCAGCTGTTGCATCATAACTACCGATCTTATTATGATAATATTTCAAGAAATCAATATTATACAAATAATAATACATAATCATGTATTGAACAAACAAGACTACATAATCATGTAAAGTCCCAAAGCGTACTAGAATCCAGACAAAATTGTACATCAACTTTCTTGTTGCTGTAACAGTTAATAAAATTTTTGTTTCAAAAAAAATAAATTCAGTCTTGCTGTCAATAAAAATGTATTGAGTATACTTAGATGCTTTCCATGATGGAACCTCTCACATAATCCCAGAGTTGTACACATACAAATCCAACAAGGTATTGTAATGCCCCTTCTCGATTTCCTCCTCTTTAACCTGATGCAAAAGGAGGGTCTCAATGATAAAATCTTCCCAATCAATTTCAACAACCGGTTTCCTCTTTCTCCTCTTCCGAGTATGTTCACATTCTGAAAGGCAAACAACGTCATTGTCACCAGCATCAGCTCTTGCTGGATGCATAATCTTACCAATTCGTAACTTAGCAGAATTTAACTTTGCTCTTCTCATCTCGTTGTCCATGCAACCTTTAACAAAAGATGGAGGCATAATATCCAATCCGACATCTTTCTCCAATAGTTTCTTAAGCACAAGCTTCTTGCTAAATTCTGACTTTCCATTCCACCACTCCCTACATGTCTGAAACTCAAACCTTTCACTTCTCTTTCTCCTAAGTACCTCCCCACTCTCTCCTAACAACATTTCACCGTCAACCTCATTTGAAAATTTAGTATAAATCATTTCCAAACATTCATGAGAAAGTTGAATTTTATCACCTTCACTAGCCACTGTCATTGCAGACCCACTTCTATCATCACCAATCTCGTGCTCAACATCTTTCTTTAAACACGTGCTAACAACATCACCTAAATCAACTCCACCACAGTTGAACCCTTCCCTCACTTCTTTCTTCTTCTCCATCGACTTCAGCTCCATATAACTCATCACATACATCGCATTCTTCAAAATATTCTTCACATTTACATCCTTTCCCCATGGCAAGGCCTGAGCCGCCTTCACAAGAGCTTCCAACAACTCTGAATACCTCTTCCTACATGTGCTCACCACACAATGCGCCTCCTCAGCGACATCCTCGATCCTCACACCAACACTATTGACTTCAGCCACAAAAACCAAGACAGCCACAACCACCGGCATTGGCCTCCTACCCGTGCTCAAAAACCACTTCACCGCACAATTCAACAAAAAAACCCCTTGTTTCCTCATCCGCCCCAATTTATCACTCTCCAGTTCACTTAATTGAGGTAAATTCGAACTCCTAATCACTCTTTCAAACATAATAACAATATCAACCTCAGGCAACTTCAAATTCAAAAACCGAACAACACGTGTAATCATTCTTCCTAATTCAAACACATCACAATTCAAAACATACCCAATCTCAGTAAGAGTTAACGGCATATTTGCCTTTCTCCTAACAACATAAGCACACGCACCAATCAAAATCGGAAACCAATCTCCCAACCCGAATTCACCATTGGTGATTTGATCAATCATGTTTCTAATTTCGACAGATGGTTGACCGGTCAAATCTAACCTGGAAGCTATGTCATCAATTAGTTTACCAGATTCGTAAATTTTCTTGTCTTTGTAGTTGAGGACAGAACCGATACCTGAGGAGCCGACATGGATGTAGGTTCCGGTTGGGCCATCGCGCCCTAAAATCTGGGCGTCGTAGTTGTCGAATTTCTGGACTACGCCGCATGATGTACACACTAGTTCACCGGTGGTGTCATCACGGTTCAGGGAATTTGCACCGCAACTCGTGCACCCCATCTTATTGGTTTTAAAAATTTATCTGATGAAACATGAGAAAACGAGATATCTAACACAATTAAGTTTTTGCTTCCAATTTTTTTATTTTTTTTTTGATTATATAAACAAAATCGAAAACAAGAGATCAACACAACAATGAGTTTTCTATTAATAACAGCAAATTAAATTCAAATAAAAATTAATCGACTCTGAGAGTCGGGATACTAGTAACCGAAGCTGATTGGATCAGTTGACCAAAATAGGTGATTAAGATGAGCATTTGAAATTGAGAAAAAAAAAAAAACAAACAAACTTACCTCTTCTCTGAGATTGAGTGAGTGATGATGTCGTAAACCCTAAATCAATTTCGACAGTGTATCGACTCTCCATTGAAGAAAGACTGGAACTTGATTGAAGAAGATAAAACGACACCGTTTCACTTGACTGATTACTGTCAGATAAACGCGCGCTTCTATAATACGACACGAAGTCACGAACTTGAGTCTTACGTCATTCATGAGCAACACGTGGACGCAAAAAGACGAATAAAATAAAAAAATATCTGACGTGTGAAAGCAGATGTGGCTTCATCTATTACCACGTGTCAGAATCAGAGCGGCAGACGCCATTTTCCCTCCATCGCATTAAAATCCTCGCCAAACCAGGAGAACAAACAAACAACAGTATTTATAACAACACACTCATCAATCCAAAATTTCAACGCTGTTTGTTTCCTAGGAAAATTAGAAAGAAACTGATGGCGACGTTGCTTAGGAAAGTATGGGAATCGGTGTCGAACATGACGTGTTCGACAGGCGAGTCGTCGACTCGGCAGACTCGGACTGGTTATTCGTCGTTATTGCCGTTACCGTGGTCGTCGTCGTCTCTTGGAGTTTTCGATCACCTACCGTACGATATACTAATGGAGATAATGAGATTGATTGGACCGAAAGAGGCTGCGAGGATGAGCTTGGTGAGCAAATCGTGGAGATCATTCGTCTTTGACGATCGTCTCTGGATTTACTTTCTACAGCACCAGATTGAGCCCTGGGACTCCACTTTCTTTGCTGAAACCATGCTCCGATCGGGCTATCCTATCCAGTGAGTTTTTTTTTTTTTTTTTTTTTTTTTTTTTTTTTTTTTTTTTTCACATTCGATTACGATTTGGGATTTCTTTGATTGCTTGTAAACTGAATAAAGGTTTTTACTTTTTTGGTTGGTTGGTGAGATAATTAAATTTGGTATTGATTTTATATAATTTTAGCATAAATTGTTTACTTGAAGTTAGTGAGAGTGATATGGTATTAGTTATGTTGAAAAATTGTATTGACTTGAATTTTCATGATCTATTGAAAATTTGAATGCGGAATTGGGTGTCCTTATCGAAGATATTTTAATTGCAGAACATTCCCGACTGACATGACTGAGCTGTCTTACATGCATATATATGGAAAACGAGCAAAAGTCCCCGGTTCTGTTATTATTGATGGTGAGTATTTGTAAATCTTTTACATGTCATTGTATTTTGGTAGCTATGGGTGCATTAGCTGGTTAATATTCTGATGTATTAAAGAAAATTATGGTTTTTTTTTTAGAAAAAAATAAATAAATTGGATTATTAGTAGCCGAAGGAATTTATAAATGTATCATCTATTAGGAATGATTCTTGTTCCTGCTATGTTACACCATCAACTCAATTTAACGGATAGAAATAGTCAATTCATTCTTCTCAATCACTCCAGTACTGCAATCCTGTTTATTAACCTTCTCAGGTTCATTGTTTTTAACTGTTGTACTTGAAAATTGTCTTTATACTTCCAATTATTATTATTATTATTATTATTTGTTATCAAAAGGTGGTTCGGGGTATTGCAAGTTCGGCTGGAGCAAATATGCTGGTCCATCTGGGAAGTCAGCAACGTTTCTGGTGAGATTTTCATTTTAATTGGTGGTTTGGTTAGAAGTTCTTTGAAACTATTTTTATATAACCAGGAATTTTCATCCATTCATGATATGTTTTTCAGCATTCATGATATGTTTTTCAGCAATGCCTAATTTTACTTAGATGAATCTAAGATCCACTTTCCCCTTTTTGAACTCATTTGATGTGCAGGAATTTGGTAACATTGAGTCTCCTCTGTACTCTAGAATGCGGCACTTTTTTACAGTTATTTATAGCAGGTATTGAGTTCCTTTAGAAAATTACCTCCTCATTCCTCTCTCTAAATACATGCACACTGAGGCTAGTTAAGTCTATGTAATCAGCATTTGCAACATAAATATATATCGGTGCATATTTTCTCAATTGTAGACCTATGAGTTTTAGATAAATTAGATGACAAGAAGTTCATACCTTATCCATCTGAAGCTTGTGTAGTTCTATCATTTTATATACTGTGTTGGTTTCAACAATAATTCATTAGTCCCTCTGTGTTTTGATTTGCATGTTGATATTTAAGATGCTAACCATATCTATTTACAGAATGCAGGTGAAACCAAATACTCAGCCAATTGTTGTGTCTCTTCCACTCTGCCATTATGATGGTTAGATACTATGTAACTTTCTTCTAAGACCAAACCTTGCACTTCTGCCTGCTGTTCTTTGTATTACAATGTTGAATTGTTAGAATCTAGGAATCACCGATTCGGATACGGATATGTCGATATGGCGTTTTCCAAAAAAATAGGATATGGATACGTTTAGGATATATATATATAAGAATTAGCATCTTTAAATAACAACTGTCCCTAAAAAAAATCCATAGATAAAGCATAAAATTTAAAACAGTAGTACAGTACCATTCTAACAACAAAACTAAACATAAAATACTATAACTTTTTAAGACGTAACTGTCTCAACTTCATTTGTTGGACTTACACTAAACACAGCAGCCATTTTCTTTTATGTTTTTGATGCTCTGTTTTTTTTTTTTTCTTTAGAAACTCGTATTTTGTTTTCTTTCAAAGCATTGCTTAAGTATTTGAAAATTGAGACTGTTAATTACTTAATGTATGTGGCCATGTGGATTTCCAATGTGGGTAACCACCTGTTATTAATTGAGAATTTACTTTCTCAATTTTCAACAACTAATATACTAAGCATGCAATACAAAGTCAGAGAATTTGCCTTCTCAAGGTAAAAATATTTATTAATTCTTATTTTATTTGAATTGGAATTCTCAAATAAATCAATAATTGAATGGGTTTCTAATGTGGGTAACCACCGGCTATTAATTGGGAATTTACTTTCTCAATTTTCAACAACTAATATACTAAGCATGCAATACAAAGTCAGAGAATTCGCCTTCCTAAGGTGAAAATATTTATTCATTCTTATCTTGCTGACAGCAATTTACTATCGGATACTTATCGAACATGTGTTGGAGCCTATCCGAAACGTATCCGAAAAGTATCGGAAATACAAAAATTTTAAAAACATCAAAATACCTCAAAATTGCGTATCCGACACGTATTGGAGCGTATCTGATACGTGATTCGTTGGCCTCTTTGAAGCATCCATGCTTCATAGGTTAGAATTTTTTTTTTTTAATAAAGTATTGATGTAGTTATGGTGTAAAGAAAACAAATTAGTGGCTCTATAGCTATGAAATTTATGGTAATCAGTTTTTGTCTTTTGGGGCTTATATAATTGTTTGAGATAAGTTTCTGTATCCACTGCCATGCATTTTATGATTTTAGTAATGAGTGACCCATAATTAATTATTGGTTTGACTTTTTGATATATGTTTTATGCACTTGCTTTCATTTGGATATCACATTTACCTCTACCACTTCATATTTTGTATGTGATCAATTATACTCTTTATTAAGTAGAGGGACAACTTATATCTTGATGCTGAAATCTCAATACCACACCTACCTGAAATAGCCAAAAAAGTGGCCAATTGTTATCTTGGTCATGTTTATAATGTTAGAATTTGGACTATATGGTGATTAATTATTAGAGTTGAAGATATCAATGCCTTTCACTTTGTCAAGTTATCATTCCTATGACTTGTTTTCTTTATCTATTACTCCAGATACTGAAAATGCCAAAGCATCAAGACGGCAGCTAAAGGAGTGCATCTACCAAGTCCTATTTGACATGAATGTTCCTGCTGTTTGTGCCGTGAATCAGGTGTGTTTTATCACATTGGTGTAGTTTGTTGATTATTAATTTTAAGGTTTTTTTTCCTTTGAAAAAGAAAATAAATTTTTTAAAAGTTAATGGCGGCTTTATTATAAGGGACTAGGATCCTTTGCTGAGCACATTCTCTCCTGAGCTGTGCTGAACCTTTGAGGATCTGACGCCATGTGTATTGGACGGTCCATATTAGTTTTAGTTTATATTTTTTATTTCTTTAATAACAAACGACATTGTATTTAGGAGAGCCTCTCCCAACTTCACTTCTTTCTCGTTTTTCTTCTGCTGAGTCAGATTTTTTTTTAGTTTATCATCCAAAATCTTTATCAGTATTCAGAAGTCATCAAACAATGCTTGACGAGAAAGAAGAAAAAAATTCGGATCCCCAATCATTTTGCTCTTGGTAATTAGAGAGCAAATTATTTTTCTTTGTTACTGTACTAGATGTCCAGATCTCAAATTTATTTCACATAATGCTAAGGACTGTTGGGTTTTTCTTTGGGTGAAATATCTATGGCTTTAAGTCATGAGAAGAGACAAGTGGGTCGAAGAAGATAGAATTTTTATTTTTTATTTTTGAAAAGAAGAATATAGAACTCCAGCTTTCTGTTTTACGTCAAAAAAAGAAAGATCGAACTTGGTGGAGAAGAAAATGGTGATAACAGCTGCAGATCCTCAAAAGGATAAGTGAAGTTTATTGAGGCTCTCATAATACGTTTTCGTTTTTTATTGAAGAAATAAGAAAAAATAAACTAAAACTAATTTGGACTGTCCAATACATGTGTCATCCTCAAAAGTTCAGCACAGCCCAGTAGAGAAGGAGCTCAGCAGAGGATCCTAGTCCTATTATAAGATGTGTACTGACTTGTGAAGGATTTAACCTGAATGGATTAGTCTTTATGGTGAACTTTCTGGGATTGGGGAGCCAAAGCTATTTGATATCTGCTTCATTTATAGTTTGTTATGATTATTATTTAATTGTTCATTTTTCCATCTTGTAATATGTGAAAATATGGACAGTGCTGTTTTACTTTATTGAAACTAAATTGGATTACTTCTTCATTTTAGTTATAGAGGGATGATCCCTCCTTTCTCTAATAAATCATGCTAATGGCACAAGTATGTATATCTATACAGGCAACTTTAGCCTTATTTGCTGCAAGAAGAACTTCAGGAATTGTTGTTAATATTGGTTTCCAAGCCACGTCTGTTGTTCCGAGTAAGATATACTTCTTTGAATTACTTTGGAATCCTCATGTTTATCTACAGATATGCAAAATTGTAAAGTTCCTTGAATGGTTTCCCCTCATGCTTGCATATTGCTACCATGTGACTTTCTTGTGCATAAGATGTAAATAAGGGTGTTCTGTGAACGCCCCCAGCCATTAACAAAATATTCTTTTTTTTTTTTTGGTTGCAACTCTAACTGATTTGATTTTGTTTAACTGGCATATGAAATTTGTGGGATGTTGTGTTTTATTTGATTATTTATTTTATTGTCATCTATCATCAGTCTATTCTTTTTGGCCTTTCTTTATTTCTCCTGCTTCTAAATCATTGGATGTTGGATTTATACATTTTCTTCCATTTTGTTTTATAGTTTTAAATGGTAAGGTAATGCGCAAGGTGGGTGTGGAAGTCATAGGACTGGGGGCATTAAAACTTACAGGATTCCTTAGATCGCAGCTGCAGCAGAACAATATAAATTTTGAATCACTGTACACTGTTCGTGCATTGAAAGAGGTATTGCTATACTCTGAAGCGATGCAAATTCATTATTACATTTTTTCCTTTCCAATGGGAAACTCATGCAAAGCTTGTCTTTCTAGTATACATGACTGTGCGTAACATTTTCCCCCGTAGAATATTTGAAGCATGGGGAGTAGCATGGTTTTCCAATCTTCCATTTATACTCATCTTCCTACTTAACAAATTTAATGACAGTTGAATGGTGTCTGAGAGGAAGACCTAATCATTTTTTTTTTCCTGATTATAGATTAGTGCATATCTGCTATTCCTGATTAAGTTGATTGATTTTTTAGCCTTTATCCCTGTTTTTAAAATTCTAAATTCACATATATCATGTCTCTCGATCTCAGTTTATAAAAAACCTTCCTGTTCAAGGCTGATACTTATTTGGCATTATGAACTTACAGAAACTATGTTATGTTGCTGCTGATTATAAGACCGAGAAAATGAAAGAAACACAAGCATCAATGGAAGTTTCAGGGGAAGGAATGTTCATCCTCGGCAACGAACGCTTTCAAACTGGGGAGATCTTGTTTCAGCCACGTATGGCTGGGGTGTAAGTCCTCATCTTCATAGAGTCTCTTATAGAAACCTGTTCTGAAACACTCCCATAAAGATGATCCCCCTTGGAAAAGTTTTAAACACCAATATAGTTGTTTGAAGACAAAACACAAGATCGATCCACATCTTAAATATATTCCAAATATGTTTTATTTTCTTTGCTTATCTAATTTTTCGTTTTAAAAGAAGAGGAGAGGTATAACTCTTCGTTACTATATATATAGACAAGTGACCTTAGTGATCCAAGTTTCAGCATTTGTTGTTAAAGGTTTCAGTCTGTGATGGTCCTGGCTTTGGAGTGCAGCCCATTTTTTCGTTGCTATTCTGTTGGAGGATGTTTACACCAGTGAAATCAAAATCCCTTAACTAATCAAGTTAATATATCATGTTCCTCTTGTCTCAGGCAAACTATGGGTTTGGACCAGGCAGTAGCACTTTGCATGGACCATTGCTATGATGCAGAATTGGGTGACGATTCTTGGTTCAAGACTGTAATTTTGGCTGGGGGAAGTGCTTGTTTACCAGGACTTGCAGGTAAAAGCACAGTTTGTGCGAACAACTTTTCTGCTTTTCCTGGGAAATATTTCAACTAAGTTACATCGAAATTTCTTTTTTTTTTCTTCCTTTGACCCTTTGAAATTGAATCTAGATCAGGATATATTATATATTAGAGTGAGATGCACCCAGATTTTTTCATTTGATGAAGGTTTATTTTTTGAGCTGTATCCAGAAAGGCTAGAGAAAGAACTCCATGAGCTTCTTCCTGCACCCATCTCCAATGGAATAAGAGTCATTCCTCCTCCTAATGGCGCAGACACTGCATGGTTTGGGGCAAAACTAATAAGCAATGTAAGATACTTAAACTTACATCAAAAAATTGTTTGGACAGGCAAAATTCGATTGGTTTTGAACTTTTGATTCTCATTACATGCGTAATAATAGAAAAGGCATGTATTTATGTGCATGGTTTTCCCATCTCTTAATAACATGAGTTTCAACACTCTTCCTATGGTTTTATGCAGGTAAGCTCTTTCCCGGGATCATGGTGTATGACTAAGAAGCGGTTCCGACGGAAGAATAGATTGAGTTCTAATTTTTTTTGAACAACTATAATTTTATTTTTTATAAAAAAAAAAAAAAACTTTATTTCTAATAAATCTATTACAAGTAGATCTTTTACCGATAGAGGTTTTTCAAATACCCAACCAAACAAACTCACAGTATCTTGCGGTGAACACAGGTTATATGAATATGTGAATATGTGATATAGAACAAGTCACCCAACGTATTATTTTCTCTTATTCTTTTTTTATTCCCAAACTGCTCTGGGAGCTTTTGAGTCTATAAGGATAGGTAAGAGGATGAATTTTTACAATTATATATACAAATATATATTTAATGTTTCGCAATACATCTGGAAATCAAATGTAAGCATATACTTTTATGAGAATTCATTTGCTGTAATACATATTCTTATATTTGAAGACTTCCCTTGGCCTGCATCCATTGTTTTTAACTCTGATTTATCATTGAAGACGAGCTCGGTCCCCGTCCCGGTTGTTAATAATCTAATTAACAAAAGATTAGGTCAATTATATACAATGTAATAATACCAGCCTAAATTGTCCGGCAATGCACTTGGTTTGACTTCAAAAGGAACGTGCATTGTCCACAAGTTAGGCCACCAAGTAAACTACTTACCAACTGTCAATAGGATAATATACAATATCTTGAAATTGAAAATACATGTGGAAGTGTAAATGTTTCAAAGGAATAGGAATATAGGATTGGAGGCCTTGTATTACAATTTGTGGCACAAATGAATCTAGAAAAAGCCGAAAGCAATAACACTCAATACATTACATGAATACAAACATCTACCAAACTGCTTATTAGAGCAGTAAACGCAGAAAGCAATACATAAATTAAATTTTCTGTATGCCTAACTGAAGGTTGATTTAGACACGAACAAGAATCCGATGAGAAAAGAATTGACGTTCGTTCGGAGTCTTCATAGTGATTGGAATAACAAAACTAGGAAGCAACTTGTGATCATTAACAGTAGGTATGGAATGGATGCGATATGACCCTTACTTGCATTATCGGACATTGATGGTGCTAATGCAGGACATGCAAGCCCATTCTTGTCTCCACGGCACTCACTAGCAAAGAGGCCTGGAGGGTATTTCCCATACAGGTTAATGTAGCTGAACATAGTTGAAGCACAATCCGTTGTTAAATCGTTAATCTCATCAGTATAAGGACAAGCAAAGTCCTTTAAAGCATTACAACATTGTAATGGTGGGAACTTCGGTCCTTTGCATTTGCTTGTGATGACAGTGTAATTCAGAAACTCAAAGTTCACAGGGCATGCTGCGGATAAGGCAAGTAAACGGTATCACTATATAAATGTGTAATGAATACCAGTTACGATTTGCAATGGACTCTCTGATATGCGCAAGCCTCAAGTAATAAACAAAACATATACTGTTTGCATATAGAATAAACCAAACGACATAAAATACAATGCAGGCCAACAATCACAATCAAGCAATGACATATGGACATACCATATTTTCCTCCTTTAAAGATCATTAGATTAATACAAGCTTGAACGGATTATAATCAAGCCAGACAACAACTAAATCAAGTATGCAAAAAGGCAAGCAAAATCGGCACAACATATTCTTGGCATTAATTTATTGTTAATTTGTTATCCTAATTCATTCCCTTGTTCAATTTCGAGTCCAGTCAAAATCCTAGAAAACGATTCAAAAATAATCAAAATATACCACTTTTGCCAAAGTAGTTGATAATTAAACAAACCAAATAGCGATTCATCGATGTAGCTTATAGTTCACACAAAAACCATCGATGTGACTCAATGTTTATAAGCTGCAACATGAGTTTTAGATTTCATCAACAAAGAAAAATCTAATGGATTCTTTTGCAAAGCTTTCTCCTTGCCTATATTAGCATATCTATACAGAAAGTGCAAGGCAAATATATTCATCAAGCCGTTCATTCTTACAAAACTGTATCCAAAAAGTCACAAAAACGAATGCAAAATGCTTCATGACAGTACAGATGCAAGCTCCCAGAAAAAGTTATCAAACTTATAAAGCAGATTACAAACTGATATGGAAAAAACCCCTATTAAAGATCAATGATTTTTCTTTCGTAGCAGTCAATTTAACATTTCAATGCTGATTTTACAATGGTTTCAACTAAAAATAGAAGCAATCTGGGGGCCCAGATTCTTGAAGAGGTAATCAATCAAACAAGCTGTACAACTAAAACTAAGCTCTTTCTCTAATTTTTTTGGGCAAAAAAATGAAAATTCACATGGACAGTAGACAAAAATATAAACTTTTTTGCGATCTCAGATCCCATACAAATGAATCCAACATTAACATCATACAATCAACGATCAAAACAAAAATTGACCAAAATGGAAAGTATTAACAAAAGGGTATGAAGAAAAAACATACCTTTCTTTGCCTGAAGAAGGTTCCTCCCAGTACCAGAATGAGATTCGAAGATATCATCTGAATCCAAATCAAGTAAGAACTTATAACTACTACAAAGTTCAACCACTAACATATAAAAAATAAAAATAAAAACTTGATAAGACCTTTTAATTACCTGATATAAAAGTTGAAGAAGACAAACCCACCAAGAGAAAGAAAAACAGAATCGAAGAGAACCGATGTTTGAGCTCCATCATATCTTCCACTGAAGAAAAAGATTTAATTTTTCAGTGTTTCTTTCTATACCCTTTTAAAAAGAAAAAAACTTTGACGCGGTTTTGCACACATAAGCACGAAGGAGTAGTTGTTGTTCCAGTCAGAGCCAGAGCAGATCTGCATTACTTTAAAGATTTAATGAGTTGAAAGATGTTTAGTAGTAAATTTGGACAAGGACAGTTAATTGGAGTACAACGCGATAGCTTGTTTTTGTTATTTTTCCATTTTTATTTATTTTTTTATTCTTTTCTCAGGAACTGTTGTAAACTAAACTATTCTTTTATGTTAATGATTTTTTTTTTGACTGTTGTCTGTACAATAAAGTGATAAACTTAATGGCTTTTTTTTTTTTTTTTTCATCCACATTTACCAGTAACTGTTACTGTGTTACCACAAGTTGAAGTTGAAGACATAACTGTTTAACTACTTTAATGATCTCTCATCTTGGGAAAAATCTTGTCCACCCATTAAGATTTAGCGGAAGATGAATGTGCATTATGCTTTATTATAGATTATTTTCCTGTGCTACTAAAAATCTTTTTATGTATAATGATTCAACTTTCGTGTGAACTTATGTTATTATCTAATTTAGCCATTAATAAACTTAAATATCAAAGTAAATGAGGCATTAAGTGAGATACTCGATAATTAATCTACAAGAAGTCTATAATCGTGGAGAATGAGTCAATCTTATTCAATTTTTGTTATTCTTTTTCTTTTTACGTAAAATTTTGTCCACCCATTAAGATTTAACGGAAGATGAATGTGTATTCAACTTTGGTGTTGGAGGTGTGAACTCATGTTATTATCTAATTTAGTCATTAATAAACTTAAATATCAAAGTAGAATACAAATTAGGCATTAAGTGAGATACTTGATAATTAATCTACAAGAAGTGTATAGCTGTGGATGGTGAGTCAATCTTTTTCGAATTTTGTTATTATTATTATTATTTATTTATTAAATGTTACACTATTATATAAAGAGTAATGCTACATTGCCCAAATTTGGTGCCCAAATCTGGTGCCCAAATGATGTGGCAACACTTTAGTCCATTCATTTAAATCATCCAAATCTAATACAATTTAAATGAATGGACTAGAGTGTTGCCACATCATTTGGGCACTAAATTTGGGCACCAAATTTGGGCAATGTAGCATTACTCTTATATAAATTAAAGGTTTTTCTAGGGTGGGGGAGGACTCGAACCCGTAATCTTATAGTGCAGGTGTAAGGGGTTTTACCACTGGACTATCTCGTGTTAATTTTTTTTTTGATTTTTTTTTATGTAAAACTTTTTAACTTTTTAAAATTAATTGATTGAATTCATAAATATTAACCGAATTAGTAACTCGTGTAAATGTAGAAAAAAGCTTGAATCCAAGTCCATTCTACAAATGGGTAGGAACCTACGATTGTTGGATACATTTTACATTACATCTCAAGAACAAGAGGTTCAACAATGAAATGAATTTTACAGTTTCATTCGAGAGAGCAACAAGTGTGAGTCCCAACAATTCTGGTAGTTTTTCTAATCTCAAGAAGATCAAAAAATTGAGTTGATCACATTGAGGTGTTCCCTCTTAAAGTTAACTTCTGAAATCTCATTAATAATTAATCTCGGTAAAATGCATTAAATATAGTGAAAATTGTCAAAACTAACCACATAAATTATAGGAAATTTGTTTTTAACCATAAACGAACTTTTATTTATTAATAACTACTTTTTTGAGAAATTACAGGAAAGCCCTAGTATAAAAACCCCCAAATCAGCTCTCTCTCTCTTCTTTCTCTTTTTTTTTTTCTCTCTCCTCTGGTCTCTCTCACCGATTTCCATCTCTCTCTCCCGATCTACCTCTCTCTCTCTCTCTCCTCCATTGGAAGCTCGCCGGTGCTTGGCGATGCCTTCTCCGGCGCCCGGCGAGCCTCCATCACGCCGGCGAGCTTCCAATAGAGGAGAGAGAGAGGTAGATCGGGAAGAGAGAGAGGCTGTTGAGAGAGACCAGAGGAGAGAGAAAGGAAATTGGGGAAGAAGACATCAAGTTTCAGAAATTCCATTTTTGGCATGTTTTCAAGTTTCACATATTTCATTTTAGGCATGATTTCAAGTTTTAAATTTCATTTTAGTCATGATTTCAAGTTTCAATATTCAAGTTTTTAGCCATGATTTCAAGTTTGAGGTTTTTTTTAAAAAAAAAACTAATTTTAAGGGCATTATAGTAAATTACGGACATACAGTGAAATTTTTTTTTTAAAAGTGGTTATTAACAATTATAATTTCAAATGTGGTTATTAAGGAAAGTTTGATGTTTTGAGTGGTTATTTTTGGTTTTGTCTCTTAAATATAGGCTATACATTGTGGTAGCTAAAAATGGCCCATAGGCCCAAAGTGCAAAGCCCAGACTCATTTCACTCTAGCCTTAAATTGAGTAGCCCAACGAGAAAGGCAACAGAATGACTTAGTCGTCTGAAGACCAAGTCAGCCAAGAGTGTGTCAAGTAACGAGATTCTGGGGGAGAAAATCTCTCCGAGAATCTCGCCCACAATCAGCCCATGATTCTACCTGTTTGTTTCAAACGGAAACGTGGAGTTTCCTATAAATAGCAAAGCATTTTTTACATGAAAGGAGATTGAAAAAAAGCTTATGAGAGCGTACTGAAATTCTGCACCAAGAATCACGGCCACCGGAATTCCAGTTTTACGATCATTACAACAATTGCTCAGCCCAAACATACCTAAGGCTAACGATCTAACCCCCCTTTCCTTTCTTTTCATTTCTTGTCATTATCTTTTCTGTTCTTAATACTTTCTTGCAGGTTCAACATAGAAGTAAACATATTTCTATATACATTAGGTCGATCGACCAAATTCTTTTGCAGGAATAGTAACCAAGCGACAACATAAGATTGACGGTTCAACCCAAGTTGCATTAGGCCTAGCAAAACATAACCCGATCCACATCGATTGTAGGTCGACCACCTACATACATATGCATTTTAAGTAAAAAGTAGCGAAATATAATTGCTGATGCATCGTAAAACATTTCATTGATTTTTTTTTTCTTTTCCTTCCTCTCTACACTATTTTTAAGCTTTGTGGGGAACCAACCCCACAAAGCTTACTGTAAATTTCGTCAAGTTCTAACTGTTAAACGAAGATAAAAGGATTAAAGATAAAACGGAGGAAAGGGGAAAAAAAAAAACATTTTCGCCCTTCCTCTCCCAGGTATGTGCTGCCAATAAAAGGTGTCCCCGATATGGATTGCATGCATCAACCTCTTGAAAATCCGATATGTAGATGCACCTTGTTTTGAAGTCAGTCCACAAATATTCAACAGAACAATCTTCTTTGCTGCAAGAAAAGTATTCACTACTGTCATGCTTCATTCAAAACTAAAACAAGAATATCCAGTTTGGATCGCAATAATTGTGAACAATAAAAATTTGGGGCACCAAAGGACAGCCAAAGCTCATTATTTGAAAAGTTATTGATAAAGATTTCACAATAGTTAGTCCCACAATCATTCTGCTGTTAACAGATGCGATGTTCCAACTTTTATTTATTTTTTGTTCCATTCTTCATTAGGAAGCCTAACACTAAGGACACTCTGGGATACTTGAAGTTGAGAATCCAATGAAAGAAGCTTCTTCAAGAGTAAAATACTATCAAATACACTAAAATTCTTGGATAGTAAATTACACGATACTTAAGACTCCTGTAAATTTTCAAGCAGATCAGCAATCTCGTGTTACTTCACCACCGTAGCATGTAGTACCTGTCATAATAACATGATGGTTAGTAATAAGTATTGAGAAAAGTTTTGCTGCCAGAAGTTCAAACCAAGCACAAAGTGGCATACATAAATTAAATTTTCCGTATGCCTAACTGAAGGTGATTTAGCATTATCACGATTCCGAAAATAGAAAAGAGGAAGAGAGAGAGAGAGAGACGTGGATAAGAATCCGATGAGAAAAGAATTGATGTTCATTCGGAGTTTTCATAGTGATTGGAATAACAAAACTAGGAAGCAACTTGTGAACATTAAGAGTAGGGATGGAAAGGATACAATATGACTTACTTGCACTATCGGACATTGATGGTGCTGATGCAGGACATGCAATCCCTTTCTTGCCTTTGAAGCACTTACTAGCAAAGAGGCCAGGAGGGTATTTCCCATACAGGTTAATGTAGCTGAACATAGTTGAAGCACAATCCGTGGTTAAATCGTTAATCTCATCAGCATAAGGACAAGCAAAGTCCTTGAAAGCATTACAACATTGTTCTGCTGGGTACTTTGGTCCTTTGCATTTGCTTGTGATGATAGTGTAATTCAGAAACTCAAAGTTCACAGGGCATGCTGCAGATAAGGCAAGTAAACGGTATTACTATATAAATGAGTAATGAAATATCAGTTACGATTTGCAATGGACTCTCTGATATGCTCAACTTTTCTTAACCATGTTCTTCAATAATGCCACACACGCAAGACTCAAGTAATAAACAAAACATATACTGTTTGCATCTAGAATGAACCAAGCGACATAAAATACAAATACAAATACAATGCATGCCAACTATCGCAATCAAGCAATCACATATGGATATATGTACATTCCTACCGCATTTTCCTCCTTTACAGATCATTTGATTAAGACAAGCTTAAACAGATTATAATCAAGCCAGACAGACAACTAAATCAAGTATGCAAAAGATAAGCAAAATCAGCACATCATATTCTTGGCAATAATTTATTGCTATCCTAATTCATTCCCTTGTTCAATTTCGAGTCCATTCAAAATCCTGGAAAACGATTAGAAAATATACCACTTGTGGCAAAGCAGTTGATAATTCAAACAAACCAAATGAGCATCCATCGATGTGGCTTACAGTTCACACAAAAACCGACGATGTGACTTGATGCTTATAAGCTGCAACATGAATTTTAGACTTCATCAACACAGAAAAATGAAAAATCTAATGGATTCATTTGCAAAGCTTTCTCCTTGCCTATATTAGCATATCTATACAGAAGGTGTAAGACAAATTTATTCATCAATCTCGTTCGTTCTTACAAAACTGTATCCAAAAAGACGCATCTAAAAAACCACCGAAACAAATGCAAAATGCCACATGACAGTACAGATGCAGGCTCCCAGAAAAAGTTATCAAACTTATAAAGCAGATTACAAACTGATATGGAAAAAAAAAAAAAAAAAAAAACCCTTTTAAAGATCAATGATTTTTCACTTGTAGCAGTCAATTTAACATTTCAATGCTGATTTTACAATGGTTTCAACTAAAAAAGAAGCAATCTGGGGGCTCAGATTCTTGGAGAGGTAATCAATCAAACAAGCTGTACAACTAAAACTAAGCTCTTTCTCGAATTTATTGGGCAAAAAAAGAAAATTCACATGGACAGTTAACAAAAATAGAAACTTTTTTGCGATCTCAGATCCCATACAAATGAATCCAACATTAACATCATAAAATCAATGATCCAAAACAAAAATTGACCAAAAAGGAAAGTATTAACAAAAGGGTATGAAGAAAAAACATACCTTTCTTTGCCTGAAGAAGGTTCCTCCCAGTACTAGCATGAGATTCAATGATATCATCTGAATCCAAATCAAGTAAGAACTTATCACTACAAACTTTAGACAAGGTAAAAAAACAAACTTGATAAGACATTTTAATTACCTGAAATAAAAGTTGAAGAAGACAAACCCACCAAGAGAAAGAAAAACAGAATCGAAGAGAACTGGTGTTTGAGCTCCATAATATCTTTCACTGGAGAAAAAGATATAATTTTTCAGTGTTTCTTTCTATACCCTTCTAAAAAGATAAAAACTTTGAGGCGGTAAACTAAACCCTTCTTGAATGTTAATGATATTTTTGACTGTTGTCTGTAAAATAAACTTGGTGGTTTTTTTTTTTTTTTATCATCCCCAATCCCCATTTACCAGTAACTGGGGATCTTCAACTGTTTAACTACTTTAATGATTTCATCTTGGGAAAAATCTTGTCCACCCATTAAGATTTAGTGGAAGATGTTTGTGCATAATGAATCCTGTTCACCCATTAAAATCTTGTCCACTACGGCACTACTTTATAATTAATCTATAAGAAGTGTAAAATATAGGATAGAAGTAGAATATAAATGAGGCATTAAGTGAGATACTTTATAATTAATCTATGAGAAGTGTACAGTTGTGGAGATTGAGTCAATCTTATTCAATTTTTGTTACTCCTTTTTTTTTTTTTTAATTACGTAAAACTCTTTAACTTTTTAAAATTACTTGATTGAATTCATGAATATTAACCGAATTAGTAACCCGTGTAAATGTAGATAAAAGCTTGAATCCAAGTCCATTCTACAAATGGGTAGGAACCTACAATTGTTGGATACATTTCAAGAACAAGAGGTTCAACAATGAAATGAATTTTTACAGTTTCAATTGAGAGAGCAACAGATGTGTTAAGATGGTTTAGGGAATGCATTCTTGGTCACTGCATAAGAGTATAAATAGATGCCAGATATTGAAACCCCCTTTTTTTATTTTATTAGTTTGGTAGTCTTGGAGACCAAGTGTTTTTGGGTTCTGTCAAGACTTGGAGGTCACGTTCTAAGGTTCTACATGTACCAACTAGGTTACTACCTCCACAGCAATTCCCCACCATTAAGGTTGTAACTTGTAATCTAAGAATGGCTAGAAAGAAAAGGAGTGATGGAAGCATAGAAGAAGCTGACTAATACAACAAAAGAGCCGGTGACTACGACCATTTCCACAACTTGAACTCTCTGAACACGAAAGAAGCAGCTGCACAGGCAACCTGTTGAGCTTCCCATTCTCCGTATCAACCGGAGGGCATGAAGAACCCTCTTGAGTACTGCATAAGCTCCTCCTCGTATGGCAGGTTCGTAATGAGTGAGATAGAACCGTTGAGAGAACTAGAATCATGCTGGCTTACTGTCTTGGACTCTAGATTCACCTTCAAGCATATTATTCTATCAGCTCCACCTCAAATCTCTCAACTGCAGAACTGTAATACTAACAGGAGGTTCAAATTCTAGCTTCTTAAGTCTACAGAAATGGAACTTGGAATGAAGAATTTTGCAACATAATAGATCCCAATACACCATCAGAACCGCATTACTTGCAGCTCACAGATGCAATAGCATTAGGGGAAGATCTATGCCAGTTTACAAGGAACCCTTGTGCAGCTCAATCTGGATTCTCTTCCTAGAGTAAGAATTTTGGGTATAAGTAGAGCAATTCCCTCAATCCAGTGCAAGTGTTTCAGAGAGTTTATGCTTGAATGTGAGGGGCAAATTCTGGTAGTTATTCTAATCTCAAGAAGAACAAAAAACATAGTTTATCACATTGAGGTGTTCTATCTTAAAGTTAGCTTCTGAAATCTCATTAATAATTAATCTCTGTACAATGCATTAAATATAGTCTAGTAAACCTGCTATACATATGCATTTTAAGTAAAAAGACGCGAAATATAATTGCTGCCGCACTGTAAAACATTTCATTGATTTTTTTTTTTCTTTTCCTTTCTCTCTACACTATTTTTAAGCTGAATTGGGGAACAAACCCCACAAAGCTTACTGTAAATTTCGTCAAGTTCTAACTGTTAAACGAAGATAAAAGGATTAAAGATAAACAGAGGAAAGGGGAAAAAAAACATATTCGCCCTTCCTCTCCCAAGTATGTGCTGCCAATAAAAGGTGTCCCCAACATGGATTGTATGCATCAACCTCCTGAAAATCCGATATGTAGATGAACCTTGTTTTGAAGTCAGTCCTCAAATATTCAACAGAACAATCTTCTTTGCTGCAAGAAAAGTATTCACTATTGTCATGCTTCACTCAAAACTATGACAAGAATATCCAGTTTGGATCGCAATAATTGTGAACAATAAAAATTTGGAACACCAAAGGACAGCCAAAGCTCATTATTTGTACATCTAACAAGTGCAAGGCAACTTCCAGGGCAGAAGAGGGAGAAAAAGATTCAACCTGACTTCTTTTGATTGATTTTGAGTAGCTAAATCACAGAATGCAAATGAGAAAGGGCATGATCTCCTATAGAGATTTATATAAACTTGAGTTCAAGTATGATATAAGCTAACCCAACAAACAACTACCCTGGAAGTTATGCATTCATTCAGAATGCAAATGTCTCCGTGTTACACCAATAACAAAAGCATAACTTATAATAATTTCCGTCATACAAACATGAGGAGAAATGGATAATGTTATGTGCTTTAATGTGTTTTCTGCAACATGTGAGTTGAAAAGTTATCGATAAAGATTTCACAATAGTGAGTCCCACAATCATTCTGTTGTTAACAGATGAGATGTTCCGACTTTTTTTTTCCCATTTTTCATTAGGAAGCCTAACAGTA
Source organism: Acer campestre (assembly GCA_954870605.1). Lineage (NCBI taxonomy): Eukaryota > Viridiplantae > Streptophyta > Magnoliopsida > Sapindales > Sapindaceae > Acer > Acer campestre. The sequence continues at coordinate 52,544,871 of OX940801.1, read as the reverse complement.
AGAACACTCGAGGATACTCGAAGTTGAGAATCCAATGAAAGAAGCTTCTTCAAGAGTAAAATGCTATCAAATACACTAAAATTCTTGGAAAGCAACTTACACGAAACTTAGACTCCCGTAAATTTTCTAGCAGATCAGCAATCTCGTGTTGCTTCACCACCGTAGCATGTAGTACCTGCCATAGTAACATGATGGTTAGTAATAAGTATTGAGAAAAGTTTAGCTGCCAGAAGTTCAAACCAAGCACAAAGTGGCATACTCGTTTTGTTTTCTCAAGGTCTGACTCAACTGACTTGATCCTTTGCAGAGATTCCATAAGCATTCGATCCTTTTCCACAGGAATTACAGCAGGCTTGTTGTTTAGTTCTTCAAATACTTTCTCTAGTTTCTGAAGACGTTCTATACATGGAAGGACACGATCCTCTTCAATCACAGCTTCAACAGCAGGTGGATGGCTATTTGCGTTGCTTTCCAACAAATTAGATGGATGTATGTCGTTCTGCCTTCTCCATAATAATTGCAGACTACGGAAAAAAGTAACTAGTCTGACCATAAAAGACAGTAGCGTTCTTGCAGCACCCTGGATATTTGTTCTTTCAACTTTTTCCTTCAAACTGTTGAACATACGCATGATTGGAGTACCTGAAATTCAAGATGTAATTAAGATGAAACTCAAGGTAAGGATCACAATAAAAATACTCAAAATTCATACAAGTAATGTATATAAGCAAAACCAGCATATCCGAAGGAGATATTATAGCCATGGTATGAAAGGATCAATAAATACCTTCCGAGATGGTTATTGCCTCGCTAGAAATGGCACCCACATCATTGGGTTTCATCAATTGATTCTGAGAACGTCCCACTCCTTGATCACTTTTCACAGTTTTATCAACAAGAGTAAAATTATCCTCACAACCGTAGTAGACATTTGGATCTCGTACCTGAATAATTATGAAGTTTTTTTTAGTGTGCACACACAAGCAACACAATGAAGATAGGCTCAAAAATATACGAATGATAATCACAATATATCTGAAATCACAGGCTATATAACTCACTTCTTCATGAACAGGAGCCAAGCAAGGAATAGCAGAACTCCTTTGCCCACTTGCAGAACAAGGATCATCAATATCTGATTCTGATTCTGCTGTTGATGTGTTGCTGCTTCTTCCCTGTTAAACAAACATGGACACTTTATTATCGCCAACATAATAACCATTGAAAAATCAACATACCAGACATCATGAGACCAAAACTTGCCTTCAATGGGCGCATATGAATATATGAGTCAAATTTCTGCTGGTCATCAGACACACTGGTGACTTGCCTCACAAAAGTGGCTCCTGTGCTATTTACAACCTACAAATGGAGAGACCGGGGTTAGTTTTTAGCTACACAGATCAATTTGCAAATTCAAGTTTAATGAAATTTCACGATCAAGGTACAGAGCCAAGATATAACAAAAATAAAAAACCACTCTGATAAGAGGGACGCTTACCTTCATTACTTCAGGATCATTCCATGGACCTTTATTGGATCTAAGACACCCTCCTTCTTGGAAACAAGTGCACGAACCACCCAAGAACTCTGGCAATTGACTGAAATGGGAAAATAATCAAGCAATCAAGTAACACAGTTTCCTTGCATCCTGAACACAACAGAATCAACAGAAAACAAACAAACCTTGAGTCGATGAATTCCAGTAGTTTACCCAGAGACTTGGGCTCCAGAACCTGAAATATTAGAAATTAGACAAGTCAATTAATGCTGTAGGAAATGTACCTAAATCGTATGAATAAAGCCATATACTTACATGTATCTTTGAAATAGTCTTTGTATCGAGAAACTTTTGCGCAGTAGGCCAAAGCATCTTTTTGAATCCAGGACCAGCATTCACAACGAACATCCGATGCAATGTCTGTAGATTCATGTGAAGCAATTTCAGACTATTGAAGCTGTAGAATAGAAAACATCATCGTAGAGACTTAAATACCTCAGGGTAGTAACTATTGTCTATTTTTGTCATGGAAGCCAAAAGACTTGCAGCAGTCCTTGAAAAATTCTTGATTCCCTGCATTACAATACTATAACCATTTAAAATTCTACAAACAAGCAGTTGGAGTGTCAAAACTCAAAACAAATTAAAAAAGTCACTGAACTTGAAAATAAATTTTTAATATCCCATAAATAGAAAAAGTCAACTGCTTCAGTTCACCAACTGAAGTTGAAAATACATTGAAGCAGATAACAAAGAAAAGGCATATATTTTTATGTTTATTAAGCAACATGGTTTTCCAAGTGCCTCAAAGACCATATATTAATGAAAACAGATCAAAGTTAATTTCTTGAGACTGTCCAGGGTAAGAGTGGACATACCAAGCCATTTACATCCAATATTGTAGTAGTTGAACAGATTCGCCGCTTTGCTGCAATTGTACAAGCAGGGAATTTTTCTTGTAAAGCCTTCTCGAACTCTTGGACATGGTACTTCAAATATCGTTCGATGGAGGTGATACGCATAAGCTTACTTGGATGGGCTTTACCAAGCAGCTCAATGTAAACTGGTCGCCCTTCCTTATCAACTCCATGGTATCCTTGAGGGTAATATTGCAAGACTTCCTCCAGCTCTTCAAACTCAAAATCCTAAGTATTGATAAGTTCAGTAGAAGTTAGATTCGAAAGCCACGGAGATTTAACAAGCATATATATAAAAAGAAACACTAGAGTGTCCATTAACCAAAAATGAAGAAGCTGGAGGCATGAATATATTTTATCACCTCCAATATGGTGTCAGCTCCATACTCTTTCCTCCATATAAGCATTTCTTCCCACATCTGGATTGTTTTTTCAATGTTAAAGTCTCTAGCTTTCAAATATCTACAAGGGTTAAGAGAATGAATAAGTTCATATTTTGGGGAAACTGAATGGAGAAAACATCCAACCAAAAGCAGCCAATTTGATCATGTCTCTTAAAGAGGGCAACAACTAACCTCAACAAAGTATGATATTCGTCATGCCTAGGAGGCAACAAATCTCTTTCGAGGAGTCTTTGACGCAATTCAATGACAGCACTCTCTTCTCTTGCATCCCGTACATCTTCAATGGAAACTGAAGGAACCCGGTAATCAATTTTCCTTTTCCCCCTTTTCTTTAGAGAATGGGTGAACTTATTTGAAGCATTTATTGCCTTCTTCTTCAGATTGCCAATTTTCGATCGTCGTCTCTCATCTTCAGAGTTCTCAAAATCTGATCTCCTCTCTCTAGTTTCATCATTGGCTCCAAGCCCTTCTAGGCCTTTCCATATCCAAATTTACAAACAAACAGCCATCAGACACACTCAATTTGTATACAAGTATTTTATATAGCAATTAATGAATTACATCATACATAAACTAGTAAACATACCTGACATTTTTGTCTAATGCAAGAGAACAGTATCGGCCCAAAGCTTCACATGTAGAAAACAGATCCAGCTAACTAAAAGACACAAATGTCTGTACACTGTTCAAAACAGAAGCAGCAACTAAGCATCCAAATGTAACACAAACCAGCAAAATCCAGAAGAAGACCCCATTATCCAAATGTAAATGACCAAACTTTATATGTACATGTAAGTTTTTGGCTGCATCTCACAAGAGTAAAAGCAAGTAAAAGAAGGAAGCAACTTTCTTGTGATGTATCCCTATCCAAGCTTTTAATATATCAAAATTACACTTTTCCCGTGAAGTTTGAGAATTTCTCACTTCTTCACATTAACTATCAAATCTACCAAGCAAAACCCTTCAAAAGGTCAAGTGTGTTTATATATCTAAATAAATATATACCACAAATCTTGAGATATCAACAGATCCAAATCAACAATTATTCAATGAATTCACCATTTTCATGTGGTTCACTAGATGATTTGACAAAAAAGCTCTTCATTTCAGCTAAAAAAATCCAAAAGAAAACTAAGAGAAACAGCAAACAGATAAAAATCTAAGATAACCATTAAAACCTCTGAGGCTCATTAAATATAGTAAGCGTTAAAAACCATACAGAGAGGTCCTAAAAACTTATTAAAAAAAAAATGGTAAAAGTAGGGAAAACCGTTACAAACCAGAATCAGTCAGTTCTAGCATTTAAAACCACTCACTCATTTAATCCGAAAATCCCACTTTAAATCTCCACAATGCTGATCAGAAACCGTACGGATCCACATTCAACTCACCACAGAAACAATAAAAATGGAGTTTTTTTTTTTTTTTTTTTTAATTCAATTTCAACAAAAATGGTGTAAAAGAAGAGAAAAAAAAAAAAATCTCACCTTTTGAAATTTCAAGCCAAACCCAGATACAATCAGCTGGATCCCAATCCTCTCATTGAAAAAAAACCAAAACTTTCTCGAGAAAGTTTGGAAATTTTCTCGAGAAAAACTGCAAAAGGTTGGAGCTTTTATATGGTTCTCTCTCAGTCAGGAGCTGAAAATCCAATTTGTATGTGTGGAATGTTGAAAGAGAGAAAGAAATGAAAGATCTGGGTTGTGTTTATGCGTTGGATTTGTTTTAATTGTTTTTTTGCTTTTTCACTTTCTCTCTCTAAAGGTTCCAGCTAGAGAGCCAGAGCAGAGAGCCTTTGCCTTGCTTTGGTTAGCTTTTGTTGAACAGTTTCTGCTAACGTGTCATTTATCTCTATTTTGGTAATAAGTAATAACTTTAATTAGACATTTAATTAGTTTATTAATAGTGTCAGTTACTGTGTTTGTGAATTGTGAGAGGTGACTTTTGAGTAAATTGAGAAGCTCAATAGTGTGTTTGGTTTTCACCTTTTTTTAGTTGCTCGAGACAGAATCTCTGGCTTCTATTTAATTCATGTTGAGTACAAAATTCTCTTCATTAATATGCCAATGTGAATACAAAATTTGGTATAATATATAGTAAAATGTTATATTTAACATGTCATTTTACTATTTTACTCCAATGTAAAATTATATTTGATATATTATTTTTTATTTTTTAATTATTTAAAATTATAAAAGTCAACAAATACAATCAATACATTTAATGAATACATTGAATTTTTTTTTAGAATTGTTTCAATCTATCAAATTTATTAAATTTTTATCATTTAAAATTAAAAAGTCAATAAATACGACTGTATTTATTGTTATGCCAAATTTGACATATACTATACACTGTGCCAAATTTGAGTATATGTCAAATTTGGCACAGCTTTTAGACCATTTCCAATGCATATGTCAATGCCAATGTCAAATTAGGCATGAAATATAGTAAAACGTTATATTTGGCACGTCATTTTAGCATTGTACTCCAATGCAAAATTCTATTTGATATGCTATTTTTTATTTTTTAATTATTTAAAATTATAAAAGTTAACAAATACAACCAATCCATTCAATGAATACATTGAATATTTTTTTTAGAATTGTTTCAATCTCAGTTTTCTCTACCATATTTGTTAAAATTTTTATTATTTAAAATTAAAAAGTCAACAAATACGACTACATTTATTGATGTGTCAAAATTGGCACAGCTTTTAACATTGCATTGGAGTATGTTTTTTTCACTTGTGATAAAATATAGCATTGACACAGTGATTTAACATTGCATTGGAGATGCTCTTAGCATTGCATTGGAGCATGGTTTTTTTTTACTTTGTGCTAAATTATAGCATTGGCACAATGATTTAGCATTGCATTATAAATGCTCTAATTACTTGAATTTTCTGTTAATTAAATCCTTTAAATACTAAAAAAAAAAAAAAAGACTAGCTAGAGAAGTAAGATCTATTGAATTTTAGGCTATGTCTGGTATGAGGGAGGGGAGTATGAGGGATGGATGAATTAAGGGCGCGTTTACTAATCGAGAATGAGAGGAATCATAATTAAATTCCACCGGAAAGGGAAAGGGAAAGGGAAAGGAAGGGAATCGAAATTAAATTACTAAATTCCATTATTGTGTTTATTAACTTTTAAAAATTAGAAATGAAATCAAATTTATACACATTTGATTACAAAAATATCCTTATGTACAAAAAATAGTTTTATTTATACATATGAGAGATGTATGAGTGTATCTAATAAATAAATAAATAATTGAAGGAAAAAAAAAAAATTCAAAGCAAAAGCAACTGATTTTTTGAAGGTTTACAATTTTTTTTGTTTTACTGCAGTATATTGTTTTTCTATCATACATTTTTATAATTGATAGCTCCAAGCCTTCAACACACATATATAATCAAGGCAGCTGCTCATTTTTTTATTTTAATATTCTGTTCACTATTTTTTTTTTAAGTGGGGATATTTTTGTAAAAATGTATGAATTTCCCTTTCAATTAGGAAAAGAAACTTGATTCTTAAGGTAAATGGGGGGAATTAAGTTCCCTTTCATTCAGGAACCTAATTCCTGATATGTGTGTGGGGGTCCATGTAACTTAATTCCCCATAAATTTAGTAAACACATGAATTAAAAAAATCAGGATTTCTTATTCCCTTTCCCAAGTAGAATTTCTTATTAGTAAACGTTTATCCTCCATATTGTTTGGTATTGAAAGGATGGTTGGATGGATGAATTTATATTTAATTTGTAAAATTACAATATTACCCTTTAAAAAATTGGAGGGTAGTATAAAAAGGGAGGGCATTTTTGTCTCTGCACACACCCCCCCCCCCCCCCCCCCCCCCCAACATCATTCATTTTTATGGGCTCAGAGGGAGAAGCTCTCTCTCCTCTCCTCCTCTCCATTCACTTCCCCCTCCAACTAAACAAAGGATTTACTCTCCCTCCCTCCATATTTCCCTCATACCTAACACAACATTAGTTATTTAAATTCTCTTCGCACAAAGTTTTCTCATAAACTTTACATGAACAAGTTTCATTCAACAAAAAATCTATGTAATTCTCTTGTGACTGGATTATCGAATGTGTTATTAAAATTAATGAAGAAAAAACGTTTATTTTTGTTCATCATTTATTATGAAAATTTTAGTAAAGCTAAAGAGTAAAGGATATAAAAGACAATCGAAGACAAAAAGATAAAAGGTGTCAGATCACAATTCGTCTATTTTTTAAAATTTATTTTACATCAATTCTAAATTTTAATACCCATAATGTTATTAATCAATACCGTTAAATGATGTGACATTACTATAATTCATTCATTTAAATCATACAAATCTTGTTAAATGATGTGACATTACTATAATTCATTCATTTAAATTGCATTAGATTTGTATGATTTAAATGAATGAATTATAGTAATACATGGTACCAGATTTAGACACCAAATTTGGATAAAGTAATATTACTTATAAATCATAATTAATATGTATCCGTAATTTATATTATTGAATCTAAGGGAAAATAGCTTATTGCGACATTTCATAATTATAATCTAATAATAGATCATAGAGATGTTAGTAACAATTATTCTCATAGCATTAAGTCATTAACATAAAATATAAAACCATATGGATTAATGCTACCACAAGAACAACGGGTTCGAAAATTATATAGCACCCTTTTGAGATGAAATTTTAAAAGTATCACTCCTTTAATATATTGAGTTTAAATGGCACCTAAAAAGGGTTTCTTCCAAAAATGCCCCCCATAATAATTATTATGATTTTTTTTTCAAATCTTCCATCAATGGAGGTCCTCCATCTATGGAGAAGAAAGACCTACATTGGAGGTCAGTTAAAGGTTTCAAGGAAGAAGATGAAAAAAATATATATATATAATTTTATTTTTATCCAGAAAGTCACGAAAATTGTAAAAAGTCTTGGAAACTATCTAAAAAGTTTCCAAAACTAACTGAAAAATCTCAAAAATACCTGAAAATCTCATAAATATCTGAAGAGTCTTGAACATTCCCGAGACATACCGGATAAAAATAAAGTGGGTGTGAAAAAATTGGTTGGTTCAATGTTTTGCGGCGACAATTCACCATATAACATGCAATGTATGTGTATTTGGATGGACCAGAAAATAGCAGGACCTACCCAGAATGCCACGTGTACTCAACTACAAAATAAATTTACAAGAAACCCTAATTAATGAATATTGGTGCATGTAGACATTGTACTATGTTGACGTGGAAGAAAGAAAATTATCAAAATACCATTCCCAGATTTCCAGTCTCCAATATCTGATCTGCATAGAAATTACTATGACTGCACGCCACAGTCAGATATATATATATATATATATTGGAGACTAGCTGTATTGGTATTTGGTTTTGTAACTTTCAAAAATTTAATTCTCCATTAATGTTAATGATGTCAACTCTTTTGACCTTTGGGGAGGGAATATAAAAAGAGCCATTAATTATCTGATGATGATAATGTTATAATAGAGTGGAATGAAAAATACAGCTAGAGGTGAATATATATATATTCTGAATTTCTGATGATGAGTGGATGATGATCATCATTACTATATAATAATTTTACAGACTGGTGTTGGAATTTAATGATTCTGGAAATACAAAAAATGATGTTACATCAACCTGTTGATGGATTCGTGCATGCATTTATAAGCAAAGTAAATTTGCATTTATGCATATTTTGTCATTGGAGGTCATTGTCGAATCCAAAAATTTTAACAAGTTGTCTAGTTTACGTACATAATTCTCTATACAATATGCTTATGTTTACGTGTATAAATGTACAATTATTCGAGTCGAAAATCTTGAAAAATTTCATCAGAATATACGCGTGTTTCCGAGGTAAAAATCAATTTCTAGCATATATTCCTTTCAAGATTTCATGACTGGCTAGCTATTTATTTATTTAATCAAACTCCAACTTTATTCAAAAAGGATAGTTCGAATTTCGGAAAGGAGAATCAAAATAAGTTTGACATTTTTTGAATTGGATTTTTTCACAATAGCATACCCACTACGTTAATGCAATTGAAAATATATTACAAAAAGAAAAAGTTGGATTACCCATCAAATGTCATTATACATATAGCAATTATTCATATATGTATCTATTAATATTTGTTCAATTATAAAATAATTGATGATTATATAGCTAATTATAATTAAACTTAATCGGTTCGTGCGTAAACGAAACCTTATATTATCAATGTGATCAAGTGCTTCTTCTATCATTATCAATGCTAATTAATTAGCATATATATTATATAAAGTGATCACGTAAATCATTAACACTAAACATAGCTTAGGTATGAAGTTAATTTTTAATACAATAAATAAATAAATGCAGGTGAGTATAACATGCCAACTTTATTAGGTAAAATTTGGTTATTCAAATTGAGTGGTCAAGAACTGCGCATGCCAATCTATGTGAATCAACTTTTCTTATATATATATATACACGGTCCTGTTCTAATCAGTGTGCATTGATGTAATTACATTAGTACCGATATATATAGACCACTGATTATGAAGAAGTTTTGATAAGTATGTAAATCTAATGGTTCACATCCAACGTTCTGATGAAGTTATATCAGTGCGCACTGACTTGAACATTTATATATATATATAATGAAATAAATAATTATTTAACATAAAAAAAGAATGCATAATTGATATCAGAAGCACATCAACTTTTCAATGGCATGCGCTCCATTATAAGACTTTTTTTTGTGTGTGCAACAGTGCATATAGAATAATATTCTTTTGCAAAATCAAAAAAGCAAAGAACAATATATATATTTAATAACACATAAAATATTGATCATCTTCTTGTAACATTTTTGAAAAATGTGTTTATAGGGTGTTCTAAATTTGGGTGAAGAAGATATATATAGAAGAATTAATGTACTACGCATGCAAATATCTTCTTGTTGTAGAATGTAGAGAGAAAATTTAAAGAAAAGAATAGGCAGGAATTGACCAGACCAACTTTTTAATTTTTTTGGGAGAGAGATGGGTGGATGGGAACATGACTGATAAGTAAATTGCATACAAAATGGTATTATATTTTTTTTTGAAGTTACAAGTATCGAGGAAGAAGCTGCCATATTTAACTGTATAGTTGCAGAGAGAAAGCTGAAAAGAGTGGAAGGAGAGCGTCGGTGGAGAAGTCATTGTCAAAAAGATAGTCCACCGCTCCACCCGAAAACCCTATTCCTACTAGCTAATTCCATTAATTATAGTCATAACCCCACCCCAAGAAAATATATATGCTCACAGTCTTTTGTCACTTTCATTACACAGATATTATGTCTCTCCTCATGAATCTTTCTCTTCAACACTATTCCTTTTAGTTATTGATCAATAGATACCTTGGTGTTGTACGTTCTTGTTGTGTGTGTGTGTTTGGATGGTATGAAAGTCCACATTTCAATTTTATTCTGAAATGAATTCCAAGCAATTATATGTCTCAATTCATCTCGATTCCAAAGCAATTGGATGCAAGTTCATCGATCTACTTTGACATAGAAAACTTTATTTATATTTAATCAATAACTCACATGCATGCATAAGTGCATATATTCCTCGAACTTGAAATATTACATGTTGGATTAACAAGTCAATCATTAGTGAGACTTATTTTATTTTTAATATCTTTTTAAAACCCTAAAAAACTTATCTCCCTTTTAATAAAAGATGGAACAAATCTCAACCGTTAAATATTTCCAACAAGATAGAAAATTTATAAAAATTCAAATACAAATGTGTTAAAACATTTCGAAGTTTACCCACCGCATATATATATATAAAGACATTGCAGTGAGTAGTCTCTTCAGCGATGATCTTTCATTGTCTGGATATGGCAGAATGCAAAATAAGAGTGGAAACTCCTGTGAAATACAATGAAATGTTTGTCTCAAAGAGTGTCTGGGCATGTCCGAGACAACATTCCCTTACAAACCGACAAATATTACATATTCAACTCACGAACAAACAAAACGAACCCCTTTTTTTATTTTTATTTTTATTTTTTTAACATTAGATTAGATCACCATTACTTTTCTTTTATCTTGAAAGATTTGATTTCAGGCTTCAGAGAGACGATATATGGACTGATTCCGATTCTGATTTGATTCGATTCATGCATTACAAATATTACTTTTTCAATGCATAAACCAAAAAACAACAACCAAAAAAAAGCCATCAACTTGTTTTTTTCGTAGGCATTTAATTTTTTGCTTGTCTGGGTTAGTGTGTATTATTAGTGTAAAAAGTCATTATGATTAAATAATTCAATTAAAATCCAAGCCCGTGATTCACTGATCGGCTCTGACAGTTGGTCTTCTTGGTTTCTACGAAAAACATAGAGAGAAAAAAAAAGAGGTCAGTTGAGAGAGAAAGAGCATTGTGCAATATGCATTAACATAGCTGTGTGACTGTGTCATGTGTGCTGTGCAGAATATATCTTCCCTGTCTAGTCCCACTCTTTTTAGTGGGGATATTTTTTGAGTGACTGAGGCTCACTCTCCCTTTTTCCACCATTGGACAATTGGGGAGACCACTGTTTCTTTTTACCAATATTGTTTTTTCTTTTGTTTTGGTTATCTAGTCAACACTTTTTTTATCCTACGGTTCACACTAAAATATCATCGGAATGAATGATCATCATTTCCAAATGAACTATGTAGCATAGATATGGATACAGATAAAGGATACAAATAAGGTAGGATATGGGATACGGTAAATCTTTAAAAATTAGAAGATAATTAGTTTATGAAAAAGTAATAGATACGTATCATCCAATCAAAAACTTATGAAAAATCAATGGATACGCCATTTGACGTATCAGATACGTATTTTGAAGTATTTGGGAAGTATCCGAACCGGATATGAGTTATCTCCACTAAATGAAGTATCCGTGTTTCCTAGCCAATGAATCACATCAGGGTGATACTTTTTCTATGTCTAACTAGTCATTACTTGAAAATTCTCGTCTTTGTATTTCAACTCATTATTATATGCTAATCTCTCTTAATCATTCGATTAGGGTTTAGAGTCTTGTCTTACTTAAAATGTAAACATTTTCTCCTTGTTGAAAAAGGATATTATAGTATTTAATCTTATAAACAGATCCAATAATTAATTAACAAACCATTGACTATGGTGTTATAGAGCGTTAATTACAAAAGAAAAAAACAAAAAATAGTATTTTTTTGATCATATAAGACATATATTTAACTTAATATATATGAATAAGATTTTTTTTTTCCCTTCTTTGGCTCAACACAAGTATGGTAGCATACCAAGAAAAGTATCTTATCCTCTAAAATCAATCCTATCCACACAATCAAATTTTGATCGGATAAACAAATATATACCTTTTTACCTTTCCTTACCAGCCATATATGGAAATATGGAATGGAACTGATCTTGTCATCATCATCATCTCCCTGCCTAATCTCTCCCATCAATTTCATTAATTAACTTAATCACATATGGACTTTGCTTAAAATCTTTACCTGTCAATATCCATATAATTAATGAGTTTTGACTTTTGAGTTTTGACTTCCATTCTATTTAAGAAATCATTCTTTATTCAAAAATCAAAAACATTCATAAATCGGGAGACCTGGGATAAATTTAAAAATTTAGATTCGAATAAACATTGTAACCAGGATGCCCAGAACAACAATTAAAACTTTCAACGCAATATTGGAATCACTTCTCTGTATCTATTTTACTCTTTCTCTCTATCAAAGTACGCTTTGGAGTATGTGATCTACCGACACTACTTTCAACCGACAACCATCTATAAATATATAATTCAATTTGTCCTGATATAAAATTTATCAAGACGAAGAATGTGAACCATTAGATTTATATACTTTGACTCAAAATGTAAACAATTGTTAAAACTTCTTCATAATCTATGGTCCACATTTTTCATTCTAATATATTTTATATCAGAAATAACTGATAGTAGAAAGACTTATATATATATAGACAGTCTCGTTCCTCGTTCTGGTCCGTGTGCACTTATGTAACTACATCAATACCAATGTATGTGGACCACTGATTACAGAGAAATTTTGACAAGTACATACACTTTGAATCAAAGTATGTAAATCTAATGGTCCACATCCAACGCACTAATATAGTTATATTAATGCGTACTGATTTGAACATTTATATATATATATATATATATGAGGTTTGGGGTGTATGAATAAGGTTAATATATAACATATATAATTACTTTTGAGAACCTTTTTAGAATAAATTAAACTTATTCTGTAACGTTATATGGTTGATCTCATATGAAATAACACAGTAACGTGCTCTAATATATATATATATGCTTCTCTAGGTTCAATGTCATGTGTTTACTTTTCTATCGGTGCTCTAAAAAATTAAATCTACTTCATTTTAATAATCCCCAACTAGCTCTGATAATTAACCAACTCCTTAATTAATTTGATTTCCTTATTCAACTTTGTGACTTTCGGAAAAAGAAAGATGAAATCAATATATAAATCATACAAACTTGATCACAATATTCAATTTCATGCTTTGTTGTTACTTATACTCAAACATTTTGATTTGTGACCTTTACTTGGAAAGATGAAATAATTTAAGAACGAAAAGTAAACAGCTTCAATTTTTTTTTAATTTTTTTTTCAATCATTGCTGAAATTCCATGACATTGCAAGATAATAAATAAATAAATCTATTAACTTTATCTTGAAATTGATCGATCATACTGAACAAAAATAAAGAAACTATTTCTCTTACAAATTTAAGTCCAAGCTAAAAAGTACGTTTGAAGTTGTGTGATCGATAGGTGTATTTGTCCTACAAAGTGGGCATGTTGAATGAGAGTACAGCCAACTGTCAATACAATCGATATGGAACTGGTGTTTACATTTCGGCAAAATCCTAATGTCCTCACCGTCCTCAAACTCTCTCAAACATATTGAACAAGTATGATCATCTTCGCCATGTAGGTCATGAAGGTATCTGATTAATAAATCACCCTCCAACGCCCGAAAAATCATCGAATTACAAGTTGTACAAGTAGAGTTGCTTGGACAATCGAAGGGGAACACATTACTCACCGTTGCATGAGAAACTATCCGACCACACACAAACGCCCTAACATTCTTCTCGAATTTGTACGTAGGAATAACTTCATTGATAAACCGCTGTAATTCTCTGAACTTGGCCTCTGGGTTTTGTGGCAATAGTTGACAATCATTAGAGTAGGCTCCCCGTACTTGACCGCAACTACAACGATACTTATGAACAATGTTAATGAAAGTTGTGCCGTCTCCATCATGAGCAATGATAATTTTCTTCTTTGAAACACCCATGATCAATTGGATTTTACTTCAATGGCTAGCATGGAGGATAGAAGCGAAGAGAATCAATATATATATAGAGAGAGAATTTTCGTTTCCGTTGCAGATTAGTTCTTCTTTTCACAAAAGGAAAAGTAATCAGGATTAGTTTTTTTTTTCACAAAAGTAAAAGTAAATAGGATTAGTTCTTCTTTTCACAATAGGAAAATTAACAATAGGAATATATTTATTTGTGACAATTGAGTTTTGATATGTACGACTTAATTAATATATACATAAGAAGAATTACTAATTAAGTTTATTAGGCTGGTTAATTAGCCCTTGAGCTTACAAATTCCAACATATATATCTTTTAATGATCCGACGATTTATATTAATCATTATTCACCAAGTCGTACAAGTGTGCTTGCTTTCTGAGCTTACAAATTACCCAACAAGAGAGGCCATAGTGGAATATGATTGTCAACAAATTATCAAAAGATCCAAACGTACAACTACAAAATAATTCACCTTTTTGGATTTTTTTGATATTAAAACATTGCTGAAATGCTGAATAGGGACATGTCATATAAGTTCTTTCTGCTCTGCCCCTCAATCTCTCTCCCTTTTGATTTATATATGCAGAGACATTAATGAATATTTGTAATAGAGGTAAAATAGTACTGAATCTATGGACCCCAACAGCTGTTTGGAGCATTGTTTGGTTGGGTACACACTTGCAGAAGAAGAAGACCATGCAATTACTTGGTGGGTGGGATGACACTCTCTTATTAATGGTTCCCTAAAATTAACCCCCCCACCCCACCCCAAATAATATCTTCAATACACAAACATTCTACAATTTTACCCGGAAAAAACTTAATACAGTATAATACATCATCCCAAATAATATATTCAATACACAAACATTCTACAATTTTACCTGGAAAAAACTTAATACAGTATAATACGTGTATTCTATTTAATCGAATATGTATTTCATATCACATGATATGATTTTAGTTTACTAATCAAACTTTAATCAAACTTAATAGTAGTTTAAGTTAATCATGAATCATTAAGTGAGTTTTTTGTTTGCATAATATATAGTATGTAAAATGTATAGACTATAGAAGTATAGAGTGGCCAGTAATGTGTCTCTATCAGCTTCATTTAATATATGTGATATGATGTGATGATGATCATAGAGTAGTACAATTCAATAACGGTCAAAAGTAAATTCTTTTATACTTGTTTGTTATTTATTAACATTTAACAGTTAGGGCAGTTGGGCATTCTGGTTTTCATAGGTTCTACTACTGCTACTACTACTAGTAGTAGTAGATGGGCAGCTAGATCATGAAAGTGAAATGTATAGGACAGTTGCATTGATGGTGAAATTTCATTTTGGTTTTTACCTTGGTTGATAATTATGGTGAAATTATGGAGACAACAAGAAAACAATGGGAGAGAGAGAGAGAGAGAGAGAGGACTGGTCAGAACATGAGACAGAGAGCTACATGCTGGGGGGCCCTACTACCATGCCTACATTCTGAACTCTGAAGATACTTCACTTTTCTTACTACAAGAATGGGACCCACTTTTTTAACTTTTGTGGGGCCATACCTCCACAATTCCTGAAAGCTGTAAAATTAGTTGAAGAGTTTTTTTTTTTTTTTTCCTTTTCTTTTCTTTCTTCTGAAAAATTTGGAAATGGCTTATGGGCCTACCTCATAATCTTGATACTAATAAGGGCCCATACAGAAGTCTAGGACTTGGTAGAAGAAAGCCCAAGTGCTTGGAACTATTAGAAATGCTATACTCTATGTATGAATAAAATTTGAGGAAATTTGAGGGCATTTCGAGATAGTAACAAAATCAACATTTTTTTACAGTGGTTAATAAGGGAAATCTAGGGGAAAATTTTGATGCTTAAATTTAAGGTCATGCCGAAGTAGTCGTAAAATCAACACTTTTATATGGGTTAGTAAAAGATTTGGAATAAAATTACGTAGCGTATATTTCAATGTAAAATTTGGATTAATAAGAGACGGTATCTGAACTATCAAAACTTCTCATCGAGACGGACGTGAGAGCCATTGATATGTCTTGTCAACACGTTGTCACCCCCATCAAGATACGCATTAGAGCCATCGAGACACCCCATTGAGATGGGGATCAAATCCATAGACTCCCTATCGAGTTGGCATTAGAGCCATCGAGACACCCCATTGAGATGGGGATCAAATCCATAGACTCCCTATCGAGTTGACGTTAGAGCTATTGAAGTGCCCCATTGAGATGGGAAATAGAGCAATTGAGACGCCCAATCTAGATGGGCGTCTGAGTCATTGGGACGGCGATGAGTCATCAAGACTCCCCATCGACGCAGAGATGCCATTGAGAGGGCGTTGACTCCTCAACGACGCAGACATCGGGGCTATTAATTTGATAGAACCAAATAGCGTGTAGTTTTAAAAACATGAAAACCATAAATCATGAAAACACATACACAGTTTGATTTTTTGCAGTAAACTATACGGAACTATATAATCAAGTTATTAAAAGAACATCTCTAAATTGATAAAATATTCTGAACAAAAGTACACAACTTAACCAAATTTAGTTTCTTTAATCTCTCGACAAACTTATTTCTATTATTTACTAATACGTCTCAACTGATTGCAATGTATGTTCTCCGGCAATGCAACCACTAACCCATGGCATACTTCTGGGTCCAGGATCGGGCAGTGGTCTCATACTTTGCTCTGTCGGTCTTGTACATGTGAGCAATCTCAGGCACAAGAGGATCATCTGGGTTTGGATCCGTGAGCAGTGAGCAAATCGACAGAAGAACCTGCCAGAAATACAATGATATCATGTTAAAACATTAATGTCATACAAAACAATAACCCGTGCCATGAAGAAGATGTGTTATGTATAAGAAACATATAAACGACATCAACTTAAAAAGCAAATTACCTTGGAAATTGTCAGGGCAGGGCTCCACTGCTCTTTGAGAATGTCAAGACAGATGCTACCGTTGCTGTTGATGTTAGGGTGAAAAACCTTGGTACGGAAGGCAACCTGTAGAAATATATTGTAGAAAACATTAACAAAAACCCAAAACACATCATATAATTACTTAAAAAATAATTGTACTGAAATTGAATGAAACAACCACTAAACGGTGCACATCCCCCCCAACCTAAATAATTTGTCAAGATTAGTTGACATAAGGTACATAAGCTAAAAAGCCTAAACAAATAGAACAAATACGAGGATGGAGGAAAGCAATTTCAGGCAACTCCAACATAGGCTTTTCAAGTCCATACTTCACTACTCAGAATAAAATGGACAGCAAGTTCAAGCAGGTACAGAAGTTAAAAACGCAAGACTGAAGACATTTGTATTCCCCACTAACTCACAGTCTCATACTCGACCAATATACAGAGATGTGCTAAAGGAATATAAATATTCAATGAAACAAATAGTGTTGTTCGTTTATGCTACCTTGGGTGGCTTGAATGGGTAATCCGGTGGGAAGTGAATGGATACAAGAAAAACACCCCCAGCAAATGGGCTGTCAGCTGGGCCCATGATTGTTGCTTGCCAGTGGAACATGTCATCAGCGACAGGGCCTATAAACATACAGTATTTTCAAATTACAATACTTTTAAACAACATAATATAATATTTATGGCTTAAAAGGTTCAATTTCACTGCAAAGTGTTTGTGATTTGTATAAAAATATGGTACATCCGACTATAACACATGAATACAAACAGGCAACGTTAGATAACTTAGAAGAGGAGCTAAACAAGCCAAAATATGAATGATATAATGCATCGCAGCCAGAAGCAATCACTCAATTGAAGTTCTATATAATATATTATCTTCTATTTTTGAATTTTCTCCCCTGTCCTAACTATAAGATGAGGAAAGCAGACATAATAAACTTGTATTGACTACACATGATGAACAATTGATCAAAAAGAAAATTCACGTCAATTCCAAATAATGCAATTGCATGCCAATAAATGATTTGAAAAGATGACAAGAGACATACCAGCACTGCATGAAGCAGGAGGGTCCTTCTGAAGATCCTTCAACTCCTTGTTGATCCGTTTTGAAGCCATCGCAAATTCTCAACACACGAACTGGAAACAAACAAGAAAGAATCATGTAATTCAAATCCAAATTATTTCCAAATCTTATAACTAAACCTAAAATCAGACAAAAACATTGGAAACCATGAATAGCACCAAAACGAAGTTCATAGGTAACCAAAGCAGACAACAGTTCCTTAATTTTCATGACACAAGACGCCAGAAACATAAATATTTGATAGAATATAATTTGCTTTCCAATCATTGTTCATCAAATAGTCCTTCTGTTTCAGTAGTCAAGCAGGTCAGACAACATAAAATTTTATATTTTCTCCTTAATTTTCACAACTACCAAACAGAACCTAGCATAAGCACAACCCCTTATTTTGTCACGAAAGCAAACAAAAAAATCAACCAGAATGAACTTTAGTTTCAAAATCTTCATTATTAAACCGATGCTCAACCAAAAACGTTTGCTTTCGTCGCAAAATCTTTCCTTTCCTCAATATAGCCAAGCAAAACACCAAACACCACACAAAACAACCAGTACACAGAAGAATACAACAAACATCAGATACAGACCTCTGAAAAAAATCAAATAAAAAAATAAAATACTCAAACCACAGATCTAAAGACAAAACCGATTAAAAAAAAACAAATAAAAAAAATCCAAGGCCACAGACATAAACCAGATTAAAATAATCCATACATAAACAATAATAATAATAATAATTGTATACTTCAATACAAAAACCTCGCCGTACTTCAAAGACAACAAATCTGAAAAAGCTAACGAATTTACAAAATCAGCATCATCAATAACAACAAACGACCATCATAAACCCTAACCCTAACCCTAACTAAAAAAACATCATCGATCATCACTCAAAAAAAAACCCCAGACAAGATATTATCAAATACAAATTAAAAATCGAATCGAAGTTTACCTCTGGCTTGAGGTTGCTTGCTGGTGTTGTGTTTTGATTACGAGCTCTCCCTTTTGAATAACAGAAAATAAAAAGAGTCAAAGTCTCACAAGTGTTTTTTATGTGTGTCGGTACTTAACTGCTTACTCCTTGTCACGCACGGTGTTGTAGTTGTTGTTGTTGTGTGTCTTTTTTTTTTTTCCTTCTTTCTTTCTTTATTTAAGACTCGAACCCGCAATCTCGTAGAGTAACCTCATCTTGTTTATTTTCAGGGTTTTGCGTCATTACATGTCTACTTTTTATTGGTGGTTGTTTTATCCGTTACATGGGGGTTTTTGTGAATTTATTATTTTGAATGATTATCAATTTAGTCCTTAACTTTTATTTATTTATTTTATTTTATTTTTTATTATTATCAGTTTCTACAACTATATTTACGTCTTTAGTATACATAATCTCTAAAGTTTCAATAATACATCAATTAGACCTTAATATTAGTCAACCGCTAGTCTCGATTTTTGTGTTAGGGGTTCGAGTCTTAATTTTATCATAGACAATACTTTTTTTTTTTTTAAAAAAAAAAAGTCAACTTCATTAACATCGTGTTTGGTATGAGGGAAAGATGGAGGAAGGGAGAGGGTTGGAGGGGAATTACTATAATGCCCTCCGATTTTTCTTGCCCTCCAATTTTTTTAAGGGTAATATAGTAATTTTATAAATTAAATACTAATCCATCAATTCAACCCCCTTTTCAATACCAAACAACATGAATGATTGATATTATCCTCTCCATCCCTCCTACTCTTTTTCCCTCTGAATTCATTAATCTCTCATACTCTCCCTCTCTCTTACCAAGCATAGCCTAAAAGAAACAGAGAAACACACTAGCTTGGACAATCATCCGGAACACAACGATCCACACAAGAAAGGTAGCTCTCTTACCAAAACCTATCTTGTTCGCTAGACAAAGCTAGCTTAGTAAGAGTATGAGCAGCCACATTAGCCTTCCTTAGAGTAAAATAAACTCCTTTATTCCTGGCATTTCGGAAGCGAGAACAAATATCCTGTATGACCACACCAATATCCGTCAAACAACTACGCCTTGAATTCACCAAATCTACCACTACCAGTGCATCCGATTCAACCACATCAGGCAATAGCCTTGGATCTATCGTAAAATATATTTTCCAATTGGTATTATCATGGATCGTACTTATAACAATTAATCTCACTGGATCCAAATAAAGCTTAATCCAATTGGTATTATCATTATTAAAATTTAGAAAATTCGTGTAATCCATAATCAACGGAAATAAAAGATTATAAAATAGATAAATCATCACTTGGAGGTGGTCCATGATTATAATGACCAAAAGTGAGATGCATTTTATTGCCAATAATCATGACTTGTTTAGTGGCTTGTTAATATGATAATATCCCAATTATAATTAAAGTGGAAGTCACTTTCCTACGTAAAATATAGCACCCAAAGATTGCAACTTGTCAACTTCTAAAATAAAAATAAGATTTTTTATTAAAAAAATTATATAAAATTAAAAATAAGATTAAAATTCAATTTGATTAAAGAGAGTCTATCCATATCCAATTAATGTGAAAAACATTTCAATTTTATATTGTTGATAACTTACTATGTTTGATTAATATATGAATAGATCCAGCTAATTTTGAAAACTTGTTCATACAACTTAATTTCCTTATATTAACACTGAAATCGGATTAAGGCTATGTCGAAACCTAAATACTTATATAGTGCAAAGAAGATGTTTACATGCAGTTATGTTTTTATAAGTAACGGGAGAATCGAAACCGAAACCGAAATCGAATCCGAACCCAATCATCCATATACTGTCCAGTGTCCACATGTATATTATTTTAATTTTGTTTATTTATTTATTATTAATTGTGTAAGAAAGTCAGCGATGATGATTAATTAGTGCACAACCCTACCATAACCACAATCGCGGCAAGTTCGAGAGGGACTTTGACAAAATATACGTGGTTGGTTCATCACAAAACTTGCATTCAATTTGCAAAAACAAAACTCTTATCAATAAAACAACAAAAAACCGACTTATCTAAGTTTAGCAACACATCTATCTCTCTATCTCTCTATGTTTCTTCTTCTGTTACCTTGACAACAGAACTGTACTTCTTCTTGTTTGTTCATTTCTGGGGTCTGTTTGTTTTTGAGGCTCCATAAAAAGGTGTGTTCTTTGTTGGTGTTGGATTTTTTTTTTCTTTTTCTCGATTGATCTTGTTGAGTTTCAACTGCTGGGAGCCTGGAGGACTTGCGTTGTTTGTTTGGTAAGAGCTTTTTCTAAATTTTTTTCCTCGTTTTTGGTTTTTAATTATCTATTGTGTTGAGATTTATCATTGAAATTTGATGTTATTGTTTGTGATTAATCATGGGATTTTTTTATTTTTTATTTTCCATATATTGTGATTAGAACAAGTTTGCATGCACAGCTTTACCCTGAAATTTTAGAAAAAAAATTGTTCTTTTTCACTTCCTATTAATCAATGAGAGCTTCACAGAGAGAGAGAGAGAGTATGTATATAAACATGAATCTGAGAGTCAAAAAATTTGATCTTTTTATGTTTTTTTCTTTTTATTATAAGATCTAGTATCTGGTTTTTGAATTTAAGAGTATTTAGACAAAAAAAGGAAAATAAATTGAGTTTTTAGGAGTAATTAACATTGCATAATCATAAGAAGAAAAAAAATGTGTTTGGAATTGTAACAATGGTTGCTGACTGGCTGTTACATTCCGTTCATTTTCGGTTGATGATGCAGATGAATCTGATGTGATTGTCATTTGCCAGAAAAATCTGTTTACAATATCTTGACATCTTCATTGCTTGTATGGTCAGGGTCATTGTTAGTTTGTAGCTTTTGTCCTGTGTTGTCATTGTTAATCAGCAATGGGAGCTGTAGTGGGAAGGCCCGAGTCTCCTAAGAGTGTTTGGACACCAGAAACAAAGCTCGAGGCTAAAATGGTTGAAGCTATGCAGCGAAGGGCAACTGAAGGAAGCGCTTTGAAATCGTTCAACAGCATAATTTTAAAGTTCCCGAAAATTGATGAGAGCTTAAGAAACTGCAAAGCTATTTTCGAGCAGTTTGGTAGGTTCTTATGGTTCGTTTGTTAATTTGTTGAATAAGCATGCATTGTTGATCATGGTAGTAAGTTATGATGGAAGCTAATGGCATTAAAATTGAACTCTGTGATTCTTCTGCTCCCGAAATTGTTGTAAAGTACTAATTTGAAGGACGGATTGACAGAGAAAATACTAGACCTTTTCATTAGCTCGGATACCTACTTTAAATAGCAATGTTTTTGATAATTTTGGGTTCGAAATAGTGTTTTTTAAGTGCTCGTATCTCTGCGATGTACAGTGACAAGTGATTACTATTTTCTTCTAAGTTCTAAGAAAGATTTGTGTGTATATATATATATTTATTTTGTAGATGAGGATTCAAATGGTGCAATTGACCATGAAGAGCTTAAGAAGTGTTTCCAGAAGCTCGAAATTAATTTTACGGAGGAGGAGATCAATGATCTGTTTGAGGCCTGCGATATCAACGAGGATTTGGGAATGAAGTTCAATGAGTTCATTGTACTTCTCTGCCTTGTCTATCTTTTCAAGGATGATCCAACTGCTCTTCAAGCTGTATCCTAAATGCAGTGTTTATTTGGCATGCAATGCTTTATATTTCATATTGGTCTCCTGTATTCCTTGACAATTGGTAAGAAATCACGGATGGGGATGCCGAAATTGGAGGCAACATTCGAAACATTGGTTGATGCATTTGTGTTCTTGGACAAGAACAAGGATGGTTATGTAAGCAAGAGTGAGATGGTTCAAGCCATTAATGAATCAGGCGAACGTTCCTCTGGACGAATAGCCATGAAAAGATTCGGTCAGTTCTCTCCCTCTTACAATCTTCTGCTAAGAAATCAAAAATATTTATGCATATTAAAGTGTCATTCTCCGTTTTACTATTGCAGAAGAGATGGACTGGGATAAAAATGGAATGGTGAACTTCAAGGAGTTCCTGTTTGCATTCACTCGTTGGGTTGGAATCGATGATAACGATGAAGATGAGGAAGAGGAAGAGGATGGAGAGCAGGATTGAATCGATCCATGTTAATCTCTGGTAGACAATTCCCGTTATTGCTGCTAGCTAAGCTTCTCTGAGCAGTGAAATTCCTAAATCAGATCGTATTTGCTTTATCCATAATCAAGTTTAAATCCTTGAAATTTTAGTGTAAATAGTCTCAAGTACAAAACTCAGATGCCATTCTAGTGATATGATGAGGCTTCTGTATCACATTTTATTCTTTTTGTTTTTTAAAATTATTATGTTCCTCCTTTCTGATGAGAATTCATGTCAACTTTTGATGGAAATGGAACTCTTTCCTGCAATGATTGTTTATCTAAGTTGCATTTGTTCATGATTCAAACTAGACAAGAAAATGATATTTTTCTCTTTGATTTTTGTTCAAAGACCAAAAATCCATTGCTAGAATATCAATCATCCAAAACATGCAAGAGTTCGAATCTGAAAGGTCGAAATTGAGAAGGCAAAACACGCGGTAGTAGGAAGAAGGGAAGCGAAAGCACTCGTAGTAAAGGGGCGGTAAGATCTCCATGAAGAACATGTTATCAATATCATAACAAAAACATCTCAAACTCAATGCCTTTGACAATAGGTTAAAAGTTGTTTGTTTCACATTCTATGTACAGAAATCCTAGGTCATTGTATCGAAAAATGTCATTACAAGCTAACAAAATGGCCTGATAATGCAAGAATGGCCTTGTGGACAAATGATTTGATCAAACTGCAAAGCAACATACATATGCAAAAGGTTATGAAGAAGTTCATTCAAAGGTTTCTTCTAAGAAACGAACACGACAACAAACTATAAATATACAATTGTTTCACAGCATTGTAGTGCAGAAATTATTTCTAATACAGAAATGTAGCATAAATAATAATAATAATAATAATAAAAAAGAGCTCATCAATACTGCCTTTCAATGTTCTTAGAACAGAACACTCTGTAATGGCTTCATTTCAGAGAGTTACCCAGCCCCAAAATCTGCAAGTTGTCCTACGATCGAGACTTATTTTATGCCAAAACTAAAATAGAGCTTCATCATCTCACCTTTCATTACGTCATATCTGCAATTCGGTGAGCTGATGTGGAGTTTTGCACACACCAAATGGTAAAAACAATTCGTTTCATGAAGAATATCCAAACCTGTGGAGACTGTCATCCATTCACGACATTTACCATATCCAATCTTGGTCGATGAGTAACACAATTCTATAATTGAATAGATCAGAAATCAAAACTATTAACTATGTTAGAGAGCATCTAATTTGGGACAACAGTTTTGAGTTGAATTTCATGGTGTTGCATACAGGATCGAAGAACTTCTAATTCACAAGCTAATAATAACAATTTCTTGAATAAAACTATTTCTTCTTTGTAGATGTTTACATGCAAATCCTTTGTCACAAACATTTTGTACCTGCTGAGTGTGTTTGAAATCTCAAGACCATTAATGTCACAAACTATTTACAAAAACCAACCAAATTCAGTATTATATCAAATGCGATTCCAGTGAAAATATCAAACATGATACTACTTGAGAGCTTAGCTTAACTAGCAACAGAACGATATAAGAATTGAAATGTGCTTCACACAGAGGAAAATATGATTGCTTATCTAAAGTAAGGCAACGGGTTAGCGGAAACAGGATTATATAACTCATCAAACCATTGTGCACAAAATAATACTCATCAGCAGCAGCTATAAAAATCACCTTAAAACCTTGGTTCGGTAAATAAACCTATAACAGCTCAGTTAACAATATATATCATGAGTGTAACAAGAGTATATCACAACAAACAATCTTTTAATGCACAAAGTAGGAAAACAAATCAAGCTTCTTAATAGAACAAAAAAAGTAGTAATGAAAGAATTCATTTCATAATCAAAATATTCGTACAATTATAACAAAATTCTTTGAAGGAACAAAAAATCTGGAGACTGGGAAACTTAGTGATGAATTAATTTTAATTATTTTTCAAATAACTTACATGTAATGAGTTTCCCATAGAAGTAATTCTCCTTAAATATTCTTCCTAATGTGAGTCAACTTATTCCAGCTGCTTTGAAGCGTATAAAGAACACATTGTATCTGCAATATGAGGACACAGTCCGACATTTCCAAGCTTTCTCTAGGCTTCTTGGCAACATTGACATAGCCAACAGGATTTACAGATTGGTATCAGAGAATTATAAAAGCTAGGTTTCAACCTTGACTTCATACAAAATTTGCCAAATCAAAACTTAGTAAATGTATTTTCCGTGGAATCACCAAGAAGAGAATCAATCGGATTTACTTTCCAAGCTATAGACGTTGCTAATAACTCCAACAACACTTACTATTACCGCCAATACTAACATCAACCAAGACAAGAATTTCAATCCAAGGCTTAAACCCTCTCCTTGTCGACTTAACCTTAAAGCAACAAGAGATGGGAATATGAAACCCAATGAAACCGCTGTTGTTGCCCCTGTAAATTTGAAAGCGGTCCAAATGTTGGGAATCATGGTGGATCCCAAGTAAATTAACGCCAACAGCACCACTGTTAAAGCAAAAGACCTCCTCCGACTTTCTACAAGCGGGGCTGATCCCTCAAACACCAAGGCATCCACAGTTTGCCGCAGAGAGAAATGGATAACAGGGAAAACAAGAACCAAATGAAGAATGTACCCAATCCGAACAATATAATTCAAAGCAGAGCTGAAACGGATTCCAAGATCCTTGTCGAAATTGG
Organism: Acer campestre; assembly: GCA_954870605.1. Classification (NCBI taxonomy): domain Eukaryota; kingdom Viridiplantae; phylum Streptophyta; class Magnoliopsida; order Sapindales; family Sapindaceae; genus Acer; species Acer campestre. Next base: position 52,518,740 of record OX940801.1, on the reverse strand, counting down.
TAAGCACATCAGATTCAGTGTCCTTCCCAAAAAGTAAATACCCTGATACTGCAGTTGCAGCATAAACCACAACGCAAAGGACAGTCGTAATCCTCCCAACCCGGTTCATCTTTTGGATAGATCGCCCTTCAAGCTCATTATATATAGGCTGAACATTAAAGTGACAGACATATGCATTTGTCATAATAGGAATTACCACAAGCAAATCCATAATGGCCTTCTTCGATCCAAAATCCGGAGTCATCCTTGGAGGATCAATTTTTCCTTCAACAAGCTTAATACACGCAACCGCAAAACAAACCACAACAAACACAACCGCGAGAGCCACAGAAGCAGCTGAAGTCAAGCTCAAAGAATCAATCCTATTCAATGCACAAAGTGGTGCAAGGAAAACCACCACCACAATGAAAATCACCAATTTCCTCTGATCCCACATCCCATTCCCTAACCATTGATCGAAAACCCCAACATGATGAAGTGAACCGGACATGACATCACCCATAATGATCAAATACACAACCAAGACACCAGCATTGTTAATGATTATACAAATTTCAGACAAAACCCTAGCAGGCCTACCCAATGCGTGCTGCACAACCTCTCCATATGATGTTGCCTTAACTAAAACAGAAAACTTTACTAACAATTCAACACTAATCTCAGACAAAATACCCATCAAGATAATCAACACAAACCCTACAAACAATCCAAGAACTTTCATTGTAGCAGGCAATGCCATGATCCCAGCACCAATAATAGAAGTAGTCAAATTAAAAACAGCACCAGGAACACCAGACCCTTTATTGATTTTACCTTTTATAAGCGGAAAATCGTCGATATTGAGATCGAGATCATCACCATCATCATCACCGATTAAAGCATGGTGATCATCAAAAGACTGCAGCTTTTCGTGAGGTTTCTTGGATCTCGAGTTTTGAGAATCATTGTGTAGCTGTAACTCCACATATTGGCTTCTGGGTATGGAAGAATAGTTGTTATCCATCGAATTGTTATCAAAAGATGAGATTTTTAATGAACAAAAACGAAGAACATTAGATCTATGGAGTTAAAAGAAAGAAAAAGATTGGATGAGAAACAGAGAGATGTTTTGGTGAAGAGAGACAGAGGTAGATCACAGGGTCAACGGGGTTCGTGTCTTTGGTGAGGCTCGATAAGAGGAGAGGAGACAAGACAATGGTTGTTAGTTTGGGGAGACTCAGGCTAACACTGTTCGTTGATTGGAGGAAGATAGAAGACAATACGACGTTATAGGCACCAACTCAAAACGACGTAGTTTTCTTTTTGTTTCGCTTAAGGACTTTTATTTTTCGAAAATGACAATTTTACCCTCTCATTCCCAATTTCCAATCTGAATTGCAATCGGAATATGTCTACGACCATCTTTATATGACACTCTTGTTAACACTAAAAATTTGATTATTTGATCTAACATTTGATAGTTAAAGTTTTGACACAATAAGAAGAGTTCAATAAATTTAGAAACCATTAATCGAGATTATTGTCAATATAAATCCTTCCACGTTGAAGTTACTATGAATGTTAAAATTTGGAGTTATCGGGAAATTGAAATTGATAGACAAAATAGGTAGGTAGCAATGAAGTTATATATAAATAATCTAGAGATGTGTATGATCTAATCCAATATAATAGAATTCATTAGACTCAATCCAATCTATTGGAATAGATTTGAGAACATAATTGGATTAGATTGAATCTTGGATCATGACAAATCTTATGTATCCAATCCACCACACACCCCTAACAACCTAACCTCATCTCCCTTTTCATGTCACTCTTGAGTTGGTGGGTTCTTTGTTTGCATTAGGTGACTCAAGGAGGCATGTCATTCGTTAACATTAACATCGTCTTATTTGTTTATATATATATATATAGGAATTTTCAAATGAGCACATTCTAATATAACTTCATAAAGATATTGAATGTGAGCTATTAGTTTACATGTTTTGACTCAAGTGTGTATTACATTAGTTTTTCTATTGTCAGTTCGTCATGATATATTTATATCAGAACGAAGAATGTGGACCATTAAATTTACATACTTTGACTTAAAATGTATGCACTTGTTAAAACTTGTTAAAACTTCTCCATAATCTATGATCCATATTCTTCGTCATGATATATTTTATATCATGATGAACTAACATTAAAAGGAACATATATATATATATATATGTGTGTGTGTGTGTGTGTGTGTGTGTGTGTGTGTGTGTGTGGTACAACAACTTAAACTTGAGATATTACAGTGTTGGATGAGCGTTTATCACCAAGCCACATTGGGCGGTGTTTTAAAGTCATATTTGTTTGAATTTGAATCCTCTCCTCATCTCATATATGTCCACACATAAATCAATGGTTTGAATTAATTCTATCTTTTGGTTGAATAAGCCATAAAATTTAATATAAATAATACAATTATGCTTTGCAATAAGTCAATAACCATAAGAACATAAGAGCATCTCCAATAGTTCCCTTAGAGACCCCCATTAGCTTAATTAAGGGAGAAGCTGTATTTTTGTAGCTCCAACATATCCCTTAAAGACTCCTTTAAATGTGCTTTGGTAGAACTCACTCCCTTAATTAATGGGTGGTTTAAGCCCCCATTAAGTGGGCTCTATATATTTAAATTTATTTTATTTTTTGAAAAGCACCGAATATTTAACTTTTAAATCTCAATTCCCAATAGTGAATTTTTTTTTATTAAATGAGTCATTTAAGGGAGTATTGTTAGAATACATACTTTCTTATTGACCATTTACAACAACATCCACCCTTATTTAAGAGGATCTCCGTTGGAGATGCTCTAAGTCTCAATACTACTATAAAAGATGAACAACTAAAAGTAGCAATAATGTATCCTATATTTGTCACACACATATATATATATATAAAGTTACTAATACTAGACAACCAAAAAATTTAACACAAATTTTAACACAAATGATGTGCAATTTTTCATTATCCACATCATCGCATGTCGTGTGTGATGATGACAACTCACTTGCCACATGATTTATATTGAAATTTAAGTTAATTATTTGGGTTGTATTATATTACTAAAAAAAGAAAAAAAAAAGAAAAGAAAAGAAAAAAGTAGTATCATTTTTAGTATTTAATTATCAATGCTTCCTTAATCGGTTTGTATATCAAATACAAGGGGGTCCAAAAGATGCAGCAATTTCAAAAGCAAAAAAAGCAAATTCAAACTCAAACATCTATAATTTCATAACTTTAAATCCACCAACAGGTCCAACACTTGCTTTTCCCAATGTAAAAAACAACACATTGGTCCCACTACCCTCAAATCAAAAGCTTCTTTTTCCTTCAAACACTTTGTTTAATCCACTGCTCACAGGTTTATTTATAAAAACATCCTTCTAAACCACCATTTCTTTCTCATTACTCAACTTGGGAGGTTTTTTCTGTACATAGCACTTCACCAAAAAAAAAAAAAAAAATGCTTTCTCTACTACCACCTCCACCTCCACCACCACTACTGTCACCTCCACCACCAGAACCACCAGAACCATCACCGCCACTGCCACCACCACCACCACAAAGGCTTGCCACTCCAGCTTCTCTTAAAAAGATTGTCATATCAAAACCTCCTTTGCTTCAACTAGGTCCAGCAACAAATACTCCAAATCCTGACAATAAAAAACCATCACTTCTTCAGCACCCTCGGTCTCGCAAGAACAATCTTCTTATATGGTCTGCTGCAACTTTCTGTTTCATATTCAGTCTTCTTCTTATCTTCTTTGGTATAGCAACTTTGATCATCTTCTTAGGCATTAAACCAAGAATCCCTAAGTTTGACACTCCTAGTGCAAGTCTCAACACCATCTACTTTGACACACCGGACTATTTCAATGGTGACTTCACCTTCCTCGCCAACTTTTCCAACCCAAACCGGAAAATTGGTTTGAGATTCGAGTACTTGGAGACAGAGCTTTACTTCTATGACAAGCTCATAGCAGCTCAGGTTCTTCAGCCATTCAGTCAACAACCTGGAGAAGCAAGGTTGGAATCAATTCACATGATATCAAGCTTGGTGTATCTGCCACAGAATTTTGCCGGGGAACTTCAAAAGCAGGTGCAGAGCAACAAGGTTAACTACAATATAAGAGCAAGTTTCAAAGTAAAAGCAACTCTGGGTATTATCCATATTACTTACTGGTTGCATAGCAGATGCCAGTTAGAGATGACAGGTCCACCGACTGGTGTTTTAGTTGCTCACAATTGCCGAACAAAGAGATCAGGATAGCAGATTTGTTTCTAGATTGTTCTTCTTCACTTTCTTTTTTTGTCTGAAATGAGATCTAAGAGACAATTCTGATATAAAGAACATTCTGAAGAACTCTATACTAAAAATACAAAAGAATTCTTTTCAATTCGAAATTCAGTATATATATATAGAGAGACAAATGTTTCTTATAGTCCTCAGTTACAAACACTGCATAAAGTTCTCAATCATCAACTAGCACAACTCAAGCAAATAACAGGAGAAGAAAGATGGAGGAGGAAGCACTAAGAGGCAATTAAGCTCATAAAACAAAAAAAAATATAACTGAATTATTCAGAAGAATGTTTAAATCCAATTTTTAATTGATCTTTATGAGATAGCAGAAATGTATGAATTATTCCAGCAACTGAAAGTAGCTGAGCTCTAATTGCAGGAATATACAGTAACAGAACCAGTTAAGGGACCAAAAAAGTAGACTACCAAGTTGTTTCCAGATTGCTACTTTAATTTTTATGACTTTTTTATTCTGATGATATTCAATAACCATTTTTCTTCATAAATCTTGGATAATTTCACATTCTTCAAAAAAAAAAAAAATATATATATATATATATATTTTGTGGGTAAACAAATTTATTAATTTCCAAAAGACAAATAAAGCAGTGGACCTAACCTGCTACAAAAAGCTAAAAGAATGTAACAAGCCTACCACTAAGAAAACTCGATACATGAATTGACAAAAACTTAATCACAAAGACAGCTCACTCACAGTATCAAAAGATGAATCGCATCAGTTTATTGGAAGCGATAATTTATGTCATGAAAAGTATTTTGATCAATTTTATGTTTCTTTCTTGCCATACATGAAATACATGTGCATCAAAAGCAAGATTCAAGATGACAATAGGAGAAATTTTAGCTTTACTAAAGAAATATTTTTGCAGTTCCAACTCTCCTCCCTAATGATATGCTTGCCTTAAGATTTCACATTTCTGCAGAAAAATATGCAACCTCATTGTCACACAGGCATTTAATGGAAAACCAATAAATAAATGAAGTGAATCATGATTAAGTAAAAAAATCTTAGGAGTTGCCCCAAGACATCTAAGGAAAGATTTCCAAACCTTAGCTATAAACCATGGATTTAAATATAGCAAACCTTGTAAGTTGTAATATGGTTATACTTGCTGCAACATTCATTTCACTAAATTCTTTCATGAACTCAGTGTCAATTCACCTAAACTTGAACTTACAAATATAATTCAATACGAATGATGGCCAACTAAACACTAAATGCTGCCTTGACCTTACTGTTTTTGCTTTTCTTCTAATATTACTGCCCTGATTTCTCCAAACACACATCGACTACTCTTGATTTAAGCTTATACAATGCAACAACACCCTATCCCTATGTGGCACCTTTAAAGTTTAAAATAACTTGGAGGTTAAAACGAACACCATTACAGCAGCACTTCAAGACCAACAACTGTCCATTCCTAGATTGTTGCCTCTTCCATTGTTCAGTTCTATATACTACCATCTCCAAGAATTTAGTTCTCTAATCATATTTTTTAAGATCAAACATCTATTTTCCCATTACACTTTACTCCAATTCATTATTGTTCAAACCACTTTCATTTTAAGCCAACCTGCAAACCTTTTTCCTTTTCAACCATCTTAACTTACGACAATCAAGTATCAACAATTGCCATACTTCTAAAACTCATTACCAAATCATGCTACCACAGTCAGCGCCAACCTTCACAGTTACATCGAAAGCACGAAAGAGGTGTACTAAAGATTGAAATATAGAACACCATAAAAAGAAACCATAAAGCAAAATAAGTTTAACTCAAGCTCAGTTAAGATCAACTCCAATTACTTCCTATAGAACACATGGCAGGTCAAGTAAAAAATCGAGCCAATTCTTGGCAGCAGTCAGCAGTGAATGTAAAAAAAATTAATCCAAGACAGCCCACATAAGTGGCATTAATCCATTTCATATATCACCAAGATATAAGCTAAATTATGCAATGATCGAAGACTTTCAACTTTTACAAAGTAACACCTTGAAAAAAAAATTATAGGTACACTGTCTCATGATAAATTAAAACAGCTACTTTATTAACCATTAATTCAAAATGAATCAAGGAGAACTATAAAAATGGACCTATTTTCAATAGTGTTAAGACACAATTCATCCTCATTCAAACTTCAGATGGTGTCTTGGCGACAATCGACAATGCATGAAGTCCACTCTCCAACTCCTCTTGTAACAAACCATAAATCAATCTATGCCTCTTCACCAAACTCTTCCCTTCAAACTCCTCAGACACAATCTTCACATTGAAGTGTGTCTCTCCATCACTTCCTCTCACACCAGCATGCCCGGCATGCTGATACGAGATGTCTTCCACTTCCAATTCAACTGGCTTCAGCTCCTTCTCCAACTTCTCCCTAATTCTCATCCCTCTGCTCCCCGAACCACCGGAATTTGTCCTGTTCTCGTTCTCGCTCTCGCTCACAGCCACCTCAGAATTCAACCCCACACTCGAATTCTCACCTCCTCCACTACCAATCTTTGGCTCTGAATTTCCATCCTTCAAAATCGAACCTTTACCACTGGCATCGACTTTCGAATCCTCATTTGATCCCTCAACACCCTTACCAGCCTTCTCAGACTCCAAAAACAATTCAAGCGCCTTCTTTTGCATCAATTTCAACATATTCAAGAACCCATTATTTCTAGAAGGAGTCAAACTCTGTTGCAGCCCAAGTAGCATCGCAAAATCAGGAGAAACTTTAACAATATCCTTAACAGGTCTATTAGACAACCCTTGAACAAGCAAAGCAGCCAACCCTTTAGTCAACACAGAATCAGAATCAGCTTCAAAGACAACATTTTTCTGCTCATCCAGATAAGCCCGGACCCAGACCTGAGAAACACAACCCTCCACCTTGTTTTCTCTGGTTTTGAACTGGGTTTCGAGCGGTTTGAGATTCTTGCCGTAGAATAAGAGCTGCTGGTACTTGGCCTTGGGTTCCTGTACGGACTGGAAGAGCTTGACGATCTCTTGGAGCTTTGGAGGGAGCTCTTCGACAGGCTGGAGAGAAGTGGAGGTTGAAGACACTGAAACCAGTGTTTTTGAGAACAGTTTTCGCGGGAAGGTGATGGGTTTGTAGAAGAAGGAGGTGGGTCTGGTGGGTTTTGGTGCGAGAAGTGATTTGGAGGTGAATATGCGAAGAGAAGTGGAGATTGAAGAAGACGACATTGTTGCAACTGGTACCGGTTTCGATGATTCTAGAGAGAGAAAGTATATACAATATAGTAGAGAAAACGAAAAAAAAAAAAAAAAACGTTAGGTATGGTCGAAACGCGAAACCGTTTTCGCGTATACGTAAAATATGGATCACAAAAAATTGCTGGATCCATCATATGATTTTTAGGCCCAATTAGCTTCAGCTCTTAGGCCCAATGTTGATGGGCAACCCAAATATAAAAGACAAGCTTAAAACAAAACTAATTAATTTACCATCAAAGCCCAATTAGATGGAAAAATGTAATAAAGGTTCATTAGCTAGATAGATGAATTGAATTTTTATTTTATATTTTATATTTATTTATTTATATATATATTTTTTATTTACGGTATCTATCTATCCGTATAGGTATTTTTTTTTTTTGAAACTTTTGCCATTACTAGGATTCGAGCCGTTGATTTGAGAGTTATTTGTTCAAACCCCAAGTTCGTTCATCTTCCAGTTGAGCTACGCCTCTGGGGGCGAATTGAGAATTCTCTTTCAAATTGATATGTATATATATAATTAAATTTAGAGAGCTTCTCCTTACAATCCACAAATTATCTATTCACACTCCAATTTAATTTTTTTTATTAATGACAATTTTAACCTAAATTAAAATTACTAAAAAGGACAAAAAAAAATTAAAGACATTCCAAACTAATTAAATTATTAAAAATATATATTCTCTCTCCTAAATCATTATATTTAATATTACGTATTAAACTCTTTCTCCTATATCTGTTATTACCATATTAAGCACTCTCTCCTACTTTATCTCTCTCAATTTTTTTTTTAAAAAAAATTAAAAAAATCATATTTTCATGCTTTCTGATCAATCTCTGATTAATAGTTAAAGAAAAAAAAAACTTATAAATATTTTAGTTTTTTACTAACAGTAATATATATATATATATATAAATTAAAAAGTCAATTTTTTTTTTTAAAAAAAAGATATATGAAAGCTTGAATTGTTTCAATTAGATTCGATTAAACTCAAATTTCTAAAACTAATGAAAGAATTAAAGTTCTCTAAGCAATCACATACCTACAAGAGTAACAAAAAACATTTTCATATTTCGATTTTTTTTTTTTTTTTTAAAAAAAACAAGCTTAGTACTTATTTTTTTAGTTTTTTTTTTTTTAATATATACATACATACGGTTCTAAAAATCAAGTTTATTAGTAAGTTTTTTTTTTCCTTAACTGTTAGTTTTGCTTGAGAAAGAATGGAGATAGGAAATTAGAGATATGTATTGGAGAAGAGAGAGTTTAATATGGTAATTAAAAATTTAGGAGAGAGTATTTAATATGTAATAATTAATACAATGATTTAGGAGAGATAATTTCCATTTTTAATAATTTAATTCAAAAAAGATAAAATGGATAATTTTGTAACAAAATGAAGTGTCTTTAGAATTTTTTTTAAATTTAAATTTTGAGGATGGAGTGTTTTTAGAAAAAAAGTGTAAAAAGAAAAAATTGGATTGTCAAAAGAAGCTCTCTTAAATTTATAATTAAATTCTGACACGAGTCGAATCCATAACTTCAGGGGTGTAAATATAAAGGACATATCTTAGGACCAACGTCTGGTTCTCTTTTGAACTGAATTTTAATTTTGAAATATACTAACTTTATAATTGTAATGTCAGGTACCAACTTTATATTTCAACATTTGTATCCCAATATATTCCAAAAAAAAAAAAAAAAACCTAAACTAAGCTAAAACAATTGTATCCCAATTAAGATGGTTAGATGGTAATTTAATTGTTTTGTCATGTCAATCGTGAAATAATGTCTTCATTAACTTGTGTATTTTTTTAAAACTTTTTTTTACGATATCTATTAATCCGAGAGACGGGACCATGTATTTTTTTTAAAAGCTTTTGTCATTGGTAGAATTCGAACCGCTGACCTGGGAACTTATGTATTCATATGTTGGAGTAAAACGGTTCTTACATGAATCAAAATGCAAAAATGTGATATCTAACTATAATGTGTTACGAAATATATTAAAAAGTAAAAGATAATACAACAGTTGTGGGTTGAAGCTAACAAAGTTGATATGATTTAATGGTAAACTCATCGCACCTTACGGATATAATATACTAATAATCAAAATCGTTCCTCTCATTGACTCCCAAATTTACAATTAAAAAATAAAAATGATTGGTATTCACTATTCATGGTTGGTGAAATTTCTTTATCATGGAACAAGACGGATTTAGATTATATTTATTTGTCAATTTGTGATTTGTAGTCCTCGGTTAATATCAAAATCACAACTAATTAACTTGAGAATAGATTCCATTTACCATAATGCCAAACTGTGTTAGGTGATAATTGTTTTTTTTTTTTTTTTTTTTTTGTTTTTTTATATTTTATATTACGGGTGATAATTGTTTAATTGATGAGTTGTATACTTGTATTTGTAACATAATTTGTTAAAAAAACTTGAACAAGTCTTAACAACTCCATCCAAGCTTATTATATATGTCAAACTCAACTAAGCGTGATTAAGTCAAATTACTTATATTATATCCCGTTGATAATGACAATTTATCAATATAATTATTAATAAATTAAATGTTTTACATATTTGTTATTAAAAATTCAATTTGATTATTTGCGGAGACAATACTTTAGTTGTCATCAACACCATCACTACCACCTTAGAGTTTAGAGAAAATGACATGATCCGACCTACCCTAAAATCTCATTAATGTTATTGGGAAAAGTATATCAATAATTCAATATGCTAACATCATTTTGCTAGAAGATTTATGGGTATCGATATTGACAACTATAAATATGATAAACGCACCCATATTTTAATAAACATTTTTAATTATTAAAATATCCCAATATAAATTTACCAATTATGACAAATTAATTTAATTATAAAAAAAAAAAAAAACAAATACTATGGACACTCATTAATTACACTCATATATTCAACTGTATCTTTTTATTAAAAAAAAAAAACTAAGTCTTAATTTTATTTCCAGTATCAAAATCTCTCATTATCATATAACAAAGTACGTAATGGATGTATGCTGGTCTTCTAAGGCTTGATTTGGAAGAAGATCCACTCAAGGAATGGATTACAAGGACGATGGAAGCCTTTGGGATTATGGAGGAAGAAATGGATGTTGAAGCCACAAAACCAGTTGAAGAATCCCCGGACATCGAGATAGAATGAGTGGATGAATGCAAATGTTGTTTATTGTATCATAATTCCATATTCATAAATTAAACATATTTGAACTTCATTCGCTATCTTCATATGGAGGTCGGACTTTCATTAATGGAGGTCTAGACCTCCAATAAAAAAAAATGTAAAAAATACTCCTCCTCCTCCTTCTTCATTTTTTTTTTTAGATTGGAGGTTCGACTTCTATGGCGAGATCTCGCTTGCAGACCTCCAATAAAAAAAGAAGAGTAAAAAGTGTTTTTTTTTTTTTAAAAAAAGATTTTTCTTTCAGAAATCATTAAAGGTATTTTGTCTAATCAGTGGAAAGTTTGGTAAAAACAATCAAAACACTAATGCTGAGTCAAAATAAAAACTTCACTAATTATATGGTTAGTTTCAATTTTAACACAATAAAAAACTGTGTTTTATAAATTTATAACTAAAAAGTTGTAAACAACAATTTACTGTGTTTCATCATTTTCAAAACGTACCACAATTATTCCCTCAAAACAACCTACATTTAAATCGTTTTCTGTTTTTAAAAACTACTTTTAATCGATACTACTAAAAACATTACATTTTTAAAATATAATTTTTATTTCTAAAAATCGTTTTCAAAAGGGATATTATTAATTTCCCCCTTGGCGTTTGCATCAACATCGTTTTACCCCCTCTAGTATCAAAATTAGCCATTTTCCCCACTATTGTTATCCAACTGTTAAAATGGATGGTTTGACTGTTAAGTCTAAGTATAGTTTGGTAAATTGATAAAGCAAATGAGATATTTTAATAAAATAATATAATTACCTATTTAAATTTTTTTTTTTAAATCCTCTCTCTCACTTTTCTTTCTCACTCTCAATCTCTCTCACTCGATCAACAAACACACCACACCAACTTAAAAAAAAAAAAAAAAAAAAAAAACATACCAGTCCATCTCTCACACTCCATATCTCTCACACACCACCGTCTCCTCCGCCTAGCCGAACCCGAAAACCCTTCCCACCACCAAAATAGAACCTGAAAACACCTCCCACCACCAAAATTGAAACCAAACCCAAACTCTCTCTCTCTCTCTCTCTCTCTCTCTTCGCGATCTAGCCACAAATAAAACCAAAAATCATCAAGAACAAACGAAATCGAAAAGACCAAGTGATGCAGCCGTTGATGCAGCAGTTGCACAAGCTCACCTCTCTCAGAAACCTCTACATCGGCGGATGCCAAAATGTAGTATGTTTTCCACAGAAAGGGAAGGAAATGATGCTGCCCACTTCTCTAACTCGTTTGACTCTCGCCAAGTTTAGTAAATTGGAACGCCTATCTCCGGAGGGTTTCAAAAACCTCGCCTCTCTTGAATGTTTGTCGATCTCATGGTGCCCCAAGCTCACATCCTTTCTAACAAAGGACCTGCCATCCTCACTACTGGAATTGTATATTTCCAATTGTTCTAGGCTGACCAATCGATGTGGAAACGGAGGACGATACTGGTCCAACATATCCAACATCCCTTACGTCGAGATAGATGGAACATATATCCACGAACCAAAACCGGTTTGATCTCATCAATGAAGAAAAAGGTTCCACCTTCAATCCTGTTAATTCTATTACAATTTCCCTTGTTTGATGACATGGTAGATTTAATGTGCAATGATATTTTTATATCTTGTTAATGGGTTTTTTTTTTTTTTTTTTTTTTTTTTGGACTTGTATTTACATATATTAATTTTAGTGGGAATGTAAGAAGTAATAGTCAAGAGCCGGTCAATGATCAAGACCAGTACAACTCTACATCAGCTCACATAGTATCATATCACTTAATGGATCAACCTGAAAGCATTGGAGGCTTTGCTACAATGCTTGCCTATCCAGTAAACAATATTTAGGAATAATACTAATCATGATGGTCATTTCATGACCATCATGATCAATGGTCGTCATCATCTTCAGCTTCTCTCCTATCAAACTTTTGGCGGGAAAAACTCAGCTGTAATTGAATTCTATTGTAACAGAATTGCAAGGTGGCAATCTAATCCATTCTTGTGAACACATGAATAGTGTGAGTATAAAAGAATGAATCTAGATCATTCTCTGTATGAAAAAAAACATTCAATCAAAATGAAAATATTCAGAGCCCTTTCAGAGCTCTCTCTTCCTCTGTTTTATCTTTAGTATTGTTCTTGTATTTCTCTAAGAAGCATTTCATCAAACACCTAGCTACTTCTATCAAACACTGTTTTTCTACATGGTATCAGAGCTCCACAAGGACTAATCGTCCATGACTTCACTTTCAAGTTCTCTTTCTGAGCGTAAAGATGACTCGTCGGCTATCTCGAAGGCTGGCGATTTCACTTCTCTGGCGAAATCGATGCACTTCAATCTGCAAGTAAAGCTAGACAACAACAACTATATACAGAGGAAGGCTCAAGTATTTCCGGTCATTAGAGCTTTTCAATTTGAAGATTATATCTTAAATAACAAGTCTATAAACATGTTGAAGTTCAAGCTTTTAATGGAGGAGATAAACAACTGGTGCTGAATAAGGAGTATGAAACCTGGATAAGATCTGATCAGTTACTTTTAAGCTGGTTGTTCTCAACAATAGGTCAGAGTGTCATAGGACAAGTTACTGATTGCGCTAGTTCTAGAGAGGTTTGGAGTACTCTGGATCAGTTATTTTCATAGCAATCGTTAGCTAAGGTCTTACAATTGAAACATCAGCTGCAGAATATTAAGAAAGGAGTTGGTTATATTTCAGATTTCGTGCTTAAAGTTAAAACTATTGGTGATAGTCTAAAGGCAGCAGGACAAACTGTTAGTGAAAATGATCTAATCTTGAGTATTTTACATGGCGTTGGTAGGGACTATGACTCAGTTGTTTCTGTCATCATATCTCAGAGAAGCAGTATAACTCTTCAAGAAGTACAATATTTGTTACTAAATCATGAACATAGGATATCTGATTTTGACTCCACAACTCAACTGGAAGTTATAAATCCAAGTGCTAATTTCACTACTGGATATCAAGGTGATAGAAGGAATCAAAGAGGTGGATTCAATGGTTCTAATAACTACAGTAATGGAAGAAGAAATGGAGGTAGCAAAGGACGAAATCGAGGTAGAAGTGGAGGTAGATGGAATCAAAACAGGCCAGTGTGCCAAGTCTGCAGTAAAACAGGTCATATAACAATGAATTACTATCATCGTTTTGATAAAAATTTTCAGATGAACAATCAAAATCAGTATCAGAATCAAAATTTCAACAATTTTCACAACAACAACAATGCAGCACCACTGACTAACAGTCCACACCAAGCAAAATATCATTAGTCCACAACCTATTATGTGACACCTGAGACAGTTTGTGATCCAGCATGGTATGCCGATAGTGGGGCTACCAATCACGTCACATCAGATTTGTCAAATCTCTCTTTGCATTCAGACTATCAAGGATCAGATAGGTTGGTTGTTGGAAATGGACAACAACTCCAAATTTCACACATCGGTAAAACTCTCTTATCCTCACATGAGTCTTCAAAGATTTTACACTTGAATCATATCTTGTTTGTGCCTTTAATAGCTAAAAACCTGCTAAGCATATCAAAATTCACTCAAGACAACAATGCTTATGTTGAGTTTTATTGTAATTTCTGTGTTATAAAGGACATGAATACCAAGGAAGTTCTTCTTCGAGGCAAGCTTGATAATGTTCTATACAAGCTGAACTTGGTTAAAGCTCAAAGGAAGCTTGATGATCAGGCCTTGAGAAGAAAAATTTCAATGTTTTCTCTGTTTCTAGAAATAATACAGTCAGCTCTAGTTGTATGAAAAGTGTTGCAGTTGATAATATGTGTAATAAGGCTCATCTGAATGAGAATATGTGGCACCTAAAACTAGGCCATCCTGCACGTACCTTTAGTGTTAAGGAAAGTTTTAACTCATATGCATCTCAAATTTGACAGCAATCACCTTCATTTTTGTGATGCATGCAAGCTAGGAAAAATGCATCAATTACCATTTCAACACTCTAGTTACAAAGCTGTCAGTCATCTAGACTTAATATTTACAGATGTCTGGAGCCCTTCACCAATGCCATCCATCGAAGGTTCACTATAAGAAAAAACATATTTTGTAACTAACATTTTAGTCGCACAAAGTATGTTTTTAGTTATTAAATACTTGGCAAATTGCTGAAGGTTTTTACGACATTGTATGGATAAAAAATTACACTCACTCCACCTCCTCACATGCCCTTCTTAGGGAACCATACATCGACTCGATACATCCCCACATCACTCGGGCCCATTCATTACTTAATTAAATATAAATTAAACTTTTGCATTTTACAAGTGTAGAACCATATACCTTGAAGATAGATACTATTACTTTTACCATTCTACTACAATTTTATATCTATATAAACTAATGATAATATGTACTATTTTAATAGAATCTATGTTTTGTATACTATTGAGATATTGTTTTTGAAATTAATATTTTATTCAAAAATTCTCATTATCTATTAAAAAAAAAAAATCCCTTCTATCTTATAAGAAAGTGAGATTTATTATTATTATTATTATTACCATTTTGCTTTAATTTCATCTTCAATAGAAACTGTATAGTAATATATTGAATGTTATTATTATTATATTTTTTTTTTGAAAAGCATATTGATTATTTTTTATAATCAACATTTTACTAAAAAATTAATAAGTTTTATCAATTAATAATTTAAACTCATGCCAGTAAAATTTAAATTGCTTGTCGGAAAAAGATGATCTATCAACATCGATTGTCACTGTCGAAAATAGTTCGTTGGTAATAGACATTTTATATATATATATATAGTGCAACTCCTTGTATGACTAAACATGTAATTAATAATTCCTTATAGTTGGTCTCGCAAGGTATACTTTGGAGGAAAAGAATAACATCATAAATTGTTTTTGTTTTTTGTTAACTAAAAATAATAGTCACAAATAATTATTGCTCAACTAAAATTACAGTTACAAAAAAAAAAAAAAAAAAAAAAAAAAAAAAAAAAAAAAAAACACTAGTCTCAAAAAATATGCATTTGGATGGAAATATAGGCGCCAAAAAATTAATCACTATTTTGTGACTAAATTAGACATAGTCGACAAATCAGTTATTCAGTGACTAAATCTTCAGTCATAAATCCTAAAAATCTGGTAGTAGAAGAAATGGAATCCATTAAGTGTATTTTTGCGACTACTATCTTATTATGATTGCTGAAAGTGACATTCAGTGACCATTTATTATATTGTCATAAAAGATTAGTCACAAAATCTCAATTTTATTGTAGTGGTTATTGTTATTATATGGTGTTTGTTGATTCCAACTCAAGATATAGTTGGTTATATCCTTTAAGAATGAAATCAGAAGTGGCTGCAGTTTTTCTTCAGTTCAAAAAAGCTGTTGAGCTTCAGTTTGACAGAAAAATAAAGTGCCTTCAAGCAGACTTTGGCACTGAGTTCAAGCCATTGCTTCTTCACCTTACCATATGTGGGATTCATTTTTGGACATCATGCGCTTACACACACCAACAAAATGGAATTCTCGAAAGGAAGCATCGACACATAGTAGAAACTGGGCTCACTCTTCTAGCACAAGCAGCTATGCCACTCACATTTTAGGTTGATGCCTTCCAAATTGCTGCACTTTTGATTAATAATCTCCCAACATCGGTTCTAAGGCTTCGATCTCCTTATGAAGTGTTGTATAATAGGCTTCCCAACTACAATTACTTTAAAGTTTTTGACTGCAGTGCTTTCCCATATCTGAGACCCTACTCACACCGGAAATTTAATTTTCACTCTTCCAAATGCGTGTTTATAAGGTATAGTCTGACCCAAAAAGGATACAAATGCCTTTATCCTTCTAGCAAGGTATATATATCAAGGCATGTGGTATTCAATGAGTTTGAATATCCATACAAGGTTTTATTTACTCCAAAAAGTTTGAATACTTCTCAGCCTGACAATATATCAACTTCTTTTCTCTCTAATGGATTGATAAGGACAAATTTCACTTCAGAGGAACATGCTTCTACAACTCAAGCTCCTTTGTTGAGCTCTCTACCTCCTGCCACATCTCAGGACTTGTTGCTAAACACATCAGCTCCTGCCATACCATTTCATATCAGTCTGAATGCTCCAGACTTGTCTCAGGCACCTGCAACAGACAGTGTTTCCACCCATCCTATGACCACTAGATTAAAGTCAGGAACTATTAAGCATAGAGCCTACTCAGCTATGCCAACCTCTGATTCTAATACTGAGCCTCGAACAGCAACTGATGCTCTTGGTATACCTCAATGGCACAATGCCATGAAAGAGGAATACTCAGCATTGATGAAAAACCATACTTGGACATTGGTGCCTCCAATTGAATCATCTAACTTGGTTGGTTGTAAGTGGGTTTTTCGAACCAAATACAAATCGGATGGCTCAATCCTCAAACATAAGGCTTGCTTGGTTGCAAAAGGCTTCCATCAAACACCTGGTATTGATTTTCAGGATACATTTAGTCCCATTAGCAAGGCTACAACAATTCGAATAATTTTCAGCTTGGCTGTGACCTATGCTTGGGAAATCCAATAAGTTGACATAAACAATGCCTTTCTAAATGGGGATTTGACAGAGGTTGTTTTCATGGAGCAACCCCATGGCTTTGTTGACTCTCTTCGACCCTCTTTTGTGTGTAAACTTAACAAGGCACTTTATGGCCTGAAGCAAGCACCACAGACATGGTTCTTTAAGCTGAAAACAGCCTTGCAGAGTTAGGGCTTTATGTCCTCACAGGCTGATGTCTCTCTATTTATCAAAAGGCAAGGTAACAAGGTCATTTTTCTCTTAGTTTATTTAGATGATATCCTCATTACAGGAAATGATTCTGCTCTCATTCATCACACCATATCCACTCTCAACTCCACCTTTGTTCTAAAGCTTTTGGACCAGTTAGCTATTTTCTAGGCTTTGAAGCCACAAGGTCATCAACTGGTCTCTTCCTAACCCAAACAAAATATATTCTTGATCTCTTAAAAAAGACCAATATGTCAAACTGCAAACCTTGCTCAACTCCTTTGGCTGCCAGCTCAAAACTTACCAAAGTTGGTTCAGCTTTTGCTCATCCTTCAATATATATAAGCACAATTGGTGCTCTACAATACCTCACTTACACTCATCCTGACATCTCTTTTAGTGTCAATAAATTGAGCCAATTTTTGGCTTCTCCTACTGATGATCACTGGACAGCCTGTAAGCATCTTCTTTGTTACTTGAAAGGAACAGCTAGACTGGGACTTCACTTCAAACCAGCTCCATCTTTATCCATTGACATTTTTTGTGATGCTGATTAGGCATCGTATGTTGATGATCGACGATCAACAAGTGGTTGTTCTGTTTATCTAGGAGGCAACCTTATTTCTTGGAGTTCTAAGAAATAAAATGTGGTTGCTCGCTCAAGTTGTGAAGTAGAGTACATGTCCCTCTCTCAAGCTGCAACCGAAGCCATTTGGCTTACCTCCCTATTTTCAAAACTTGGGTTTCCTTTGCCTCACTGCCCTATTCTTTAGTGTGACAATCAGGGGGTAGGTTCCCTTGCTAAAAATCCGGTCTACCATGCTCGCACCAAACATATAGAAATTGATGTGCACTTCATTCGTGAGAAGATTTCTGCTGGTGCTCTCAAAGTTCAGTATGTCCCAAAAGTTCAGTGTGTTCTGACATACTTACAAAAGCCCTGCCTTCATCACGTTTTGGGATCCTTTGCTCCAAGTTGAATCTTGCTATTTCACCCATATTCAACTTGAGGGGGGATGTTAGAAGTAATAGTCAAGAGCAGGTCAATGATCAAGACCAATACAACTCTACATCAGCTCACATAGTATCATATCACTCAATGGATCAACCTGAAAGCATTGGAGGCTTTGCTACAATGCTTGCCTATCCAGTAAACAATATTTAGGAATAATATTGATCATGATGGTCATGAAATGACCATCATGATCAATGGTCGTCATCATCTTCAGCTTCTCTCCTATCAAACTTTTGGCGGGAAAAACTCAGTTGTAACTGAATTCTGTTGTAACAGAATTGCCAGGTGGCAATCTGATCCATTCTTGTGAACACACGAATAGTGTGAGTATAAAAGAATGAATCTAGATCATTCTCTGTATGAAAAAACATTCAATCAAAATGAAAATATTCAGAGCCCTTTCAGAGCTCTCTCTTCCTCTGTTTTATCTTTAGTATTGTTCTTTTATTTCTCTAAGAAGCATTTTGTCAAACACCTAGCTACTTCTATCAAACATTGTTTTTCTATAGGGAAGCAAGCGGACCATTTGAGTTACGGGTGCAGTTAATCAATTCATTTTGTTGATGGGAGGATTAAAAGGAGGCTAAGATCGCAAAGGCACAAAGTTTTAGGAAGATTTTCAACTTGTTTCTTTACAAAGTGTGTTTGTTTGAGGTTTGTTTACTTAATGACACTATTTGGTAATCAGGGATCCGTCGAGACCTGAGAAGTTTGCATTTTTACTCTTACATTTGGTCAGTCATTCAATAATCTCTCCGGGTCCGGGCCATACCATGATATTGTATCAACATTTTTGATACAATGATGAATGTGGTTTATGTCAAGGAGTTAAGATTTGGTTTGTATGTAGAATGTGAAATAGAACATGTTAACTTTTGTGCCCATCTATTGATATTTGATGTGTTTCTGCAATGTTATTTATATTAGATCGTGTCAGAAGTATTTTTATTGCATATTTACCTATTTCGGATGGGTTGATGTTGAAGAAGTGGTTTATAACTCAAATGAAGTGAAAATTTTCATTTTTCTAGTCTAGATTTGAGTCTTGAACAAATGCAATTTTGGTCAAATTAATGTTTTCTCTATACAATTATACATATAATCACTTTTTTTTTCTTCTTCTTTAATATGGAAGTAAGTTGCACAATGCAAAGCAAAACCAAGGCAGCAGGAAGGTTCTCTCTATCTGCTACCATCATCATACAACACAACAACAGAAGAATTGTATTAAAAAAAAAAAAAATCACAGACCCAGTCAACCATAGTTGAATATTCCGTCTTGTACGCTCCACAAAGAAACCAAAAACATCAAAAGTTGATTGAATGATGAACCATGCATTATTTGCCTTCCAAGTTCAAAGAAGCTGTCTGCTCTTTATAAATTATCGACTTTATGGAACCTGTCAAATGGTTTTGTGCATTAATTATTTGTAGTGTTTGATTAAAGTTGGAAATCAACAACCACAAGTGGTCCTCTGTATATAACTAATGTCTAGTTACAGGATAATCTTAAATTTACAATTTATATCATAACTTGTATTGACATATTATATTATAACTTCGTGCATGTAGTGATTGATCTCTACAGGTTTCTGCAAATCCCTTCGGTGGTATCAGATTGCTTATGCTTTGTACCTAGTTCAATTTCTCTTGATGAAGTATGGTCTTGGTAATTTTTGATCATATTCAAGAAATTACAATGCATATGCAGTAGTCTTTGGGGAAGTATCTTAAAGTGTCTGTCTGGTTTTTCAAATTGGAAATCTGCATTGAAAAGAAGTTTGCTGTCCTGGTCGATCACCATGGACTTACAAACAAAATGCATTAAAGAAATTTGCAACCAGCCTGAGTGGTATACTGGTCTTGAAATTGTTGGAAAATTTTGTTCATCTTCTGTTATTGCAGGTTCATTGCCAGCTTGTGTTTTCGAAAATCAAAACAACAGAAATAAGTTAATTTGTGGAGAGATTAATGAAACTAATTTGGTTTTGTTGTGTACTTTTGTTTGGAAGGTTTTATCAATTTAGAGATGTTCTTTTCTTTTAATAACTTGACTATATAGTTCCCTAAACAACTAAAAAAATAAGTAATAAATGTTGACTTTTAACTTAATTTCAAATCACTGAATTATAATTAAAATATTTTCTTCCAAGTCTATCCTCCAAAAATATATATATTTCTAAATTTATCCTAATTTGATATGGTGTAGAATTCTTACTTTTAACGTATTTCTTATTTTAAAAGGCTTTTAGAAAGAAAGAAAGAAAGAAAAAACCTAATTACTTCTCATATTGAAATCTTCCTAGGATTAAACAATTGAATTTCTCTTATACCAAATCATGGTAAAAACTCTTTATTATTATTATTATTATTATTATTATTATCTACATGTAGTGGCAACTCTTTAAACATAATCTAAAATGATAATTTGTAATGATTGTCATAGTTGCAGTTATATAATTTATCAAATATTCTTTTTCTGGTTGAATTCGATATTGAGTAGATTTTGTAGCTTGAAGAAGTTATATAATAATTGTTTATATATATATCGGTGTATATAATTTAGGGACCTATTTCAAAAAAAAAAAAAAAAAAAAGGTATCTAGGAACCTTTAAAAAATATATATTAATAATTTGGTTTCTGGTTGCATATATATGATTCAGGAAGCAGGAAACAAAAAAAAAAAAAAAAAAAAAAAAGGTTTCTAGAATTATATACTAGATATTTGGACAATATGTAAAATTGAACTTGAACTTTTTATTTTATTTTAATTATTTACAATAAATTGAACTTGAACTTTGTTCGCAGAATAACATGCAAAATTATATTCCTCGATAAATTTTTTGTTTTGTTAAAATAAACTTTGTTTGCCGAAGAACATGCAAAATCTTATAAAGAGTGTTGCATGTTAAATTACTTCTTTTAATTAGTATGGGTATAGATGTAAAATTACTTCTTTCAGACAATTTTATTTTTAAAAAACAAACATGTTGACAGTACATTCAGACGTAAGGAAAAAAAAAAAACGTCATTCAGATTCAGGTTCCAGTCACTATTCAGTCTTCAATAAAATTCAGGACTATCCAGTCTTCAGACAAAAAAACAAACGACCCCTTACTGTTGTTTCTTATCATTTGTCAAAGGGGAAATTGTACAAACATCTCCCGATGTTTGATAAAATTGCACAAATATGGCAGTTTTGATCATATATGCACAAATTTCCCTCAACATTTGAAAATTATTGCACAAACATCCCCTACTGTTAGAAGAATCCGTTAGTTAATGGTCAAATATGTAAAAAGTCAAAACTACCCTATAATTTTATTTTAAACAAAATTCAAAATTCAAAAATAAGATTAAAAAATATTAAAAAATCTTTTAGAAAATATGAATGAATCTTAAATCAGAAATTTGGAAAAAAAAATTCATCTTAAAAAAAAAAAAATAGTTTGTGCAATTCCCCCTTGATTTTAAATAAATTCAAAATTTAAATTTTTTTTATTATTAAATTTTTTTAAAAACTATTTTTTTTATTTGTAAAGAAGAATTTTTTTTTTTCAGGTTTCAGATTTAAGATACATTCATGTTATCTAAAATATATATATTTTTATATTTTTATATTTTTTTATCTTTTTTTTTTTAATTTTTTAGTTTATTTAAAATAAAAATAAAAGGGTATTTTAGACTTTTTACACTTTTGACCATTGACTAACGGATCCATCTAACGGCAGGGGATGTTTGTGCAACAATTTTCAAATGTTGAGGGAAGTTTTTGTGTATATGACCAAAACTGTCATATCTGTGCAATATCATTAAACCTTAAGGGATGTTTGTGCAATTCCCCCTTTATCAAACACCTTTGTCAAATTTCTATAATACTCTTTAATCTTCTTCTTCTGACCCAATTCATAACACTTCCTGTTGTATTTTCCAATCTTCCTCTAATACAAACTATGGCAAACTGGGATTCATATCGCGATGATCTGGATACGTTGAAGAGTGAATCGGAGAACTTGATCGAAGCAAGAAACGATGTGATGAGGAGAATTAAGATCGCTGAAGAAGAACAACGACAACAACTGATGAAGCCGACTACTGAAGTGCAACTGTGGCTTTCTAGTGTGCAAGCTGTGGAAACTGAAGTTGATGAACTGATAAAACAAGCCTCTGAAGAAATTGAGAAGTTCCATCCTGGAGGCTTCTGTTCCAGGACCTTCAACATGTCATCAAGCTATGAGTTCAAAGACACGGTGGCTGATAAGCTGCTAGCTGTGACGAATTTGATAAATGAAGGAGCTGTCTTGATGGTTGATGAAGCGCGAGTTGTGACTACTTTAAAAGATGAAGGAGCTCTCGAAGTGGCTGTCCCTGAGACGATACCAGACGATGAAGCAGATGATCAGTGGCCAATTGTGGGCATGGAATGGATACTTAAAAAAGTTTGGAAATGCCTTAAAAAAGGAAAAGGAGGAGGAGATGACGATGATGATGATTATGATTATGAAGAAGAAGAAAAAGAAGAAGACGACGACGTGGGAATTATTGGGGTATATGGGATGGGGGGTGTCGGCAAAACTACCCTGTTAAAGCTAATCAAAGAGAAGCTTCTTCAAAGGAAGAATGATTTTGATGTTGTGATTTGGGTGGAAGTTTCGAGAGACCTCCAACTTGACAAAATTCAAGAACAAATCGGGGAAGAGAAAGGCCTGTTTGACAATAAGGCGTGGAAAGATAAGAATTTTGAAGAGAAAGCTTCAGATATCTGCAAGATTTTGGGAAAGAAGAAGTTTGTGTTGTTAATGGATGGCCTATGGGAAAGGGTTGATTTAACTAAAGTGGGCGTCCCTCTTCCGAGCCCTGAAAATTCATCCAAAATTGTCTTCACAACTCGTTCTCTTCAAATTTGCAGCCTCATGGAAGCAGATAAGCTGTTTAAAGTGACGCGTTTATCAGACAATGATGCGTGGATATTGTTCCAAGACTTGGTTGGAGATGAGACTTGTTCTGAAGTTGGTTACTTAGCTGAAGTTGTCTGCTATGAGCTTTGCGGTCTGCCACTTGCACTAGTTAGCATTGGCCGAGTGGTCAGCAAAAAAACACGTCAAGAATGGGTTGATTTGTATCAGGTCTTAAGAGGATCGATTACTTCAAATTCAGGTTCGGATGATCAACTTAAAAAAGATATTCGTTATAATTTGAAGTTGAGTTACGATAATTTGCAAAATGACATGTTTAAATCATGTTTCTTATATTGTTGTTTATTTCCAAGAGATTCGGAGATTAAAAAACGGGACTTGATAGATTTTTGGATAGATGAGGGATTTTTGGATGAAGAAAGTCAAGGGCATTACATAATTGATGTTCTTCTTAGAGTATGTTTATTAGAACAATATGGAGAAGATGACAGTTCTGTGATAATGCTCTATTGGATTCGTGATATGAGTTTGTGGATTGCAAGAAAAATTGAGATGGAAAAGGAAAATTGCTTTTTCTGTACTGCTACTGACAATTTAACTGAAGCACAAATGACTGAAAACTTGGTAAAAGCGACAAGGATGTCACTTGTGAATGATGGTGTTATTAAGAATCTACCAGATGCTCCTAAGTGCCCTCATCTCCAAACTTTGTTTCTTATTCATAATAACTCTCAGGTGATTAGTAATGACTTATTCTTCCAGTTTATGCCTTCTCTCAAGGTCTTAAATTTGTCACATAACTATTTTCTTTACAAATTACCTTCGGGAATTTCAAATTTGATTTCATTACAACATCTTGATCTTTCATGTACCGAAATACAAGAGTTGCCAACAGAATTAAGAGCCTTGAAAAAACTTAAATGTTTAAACTTAGAGAAAACACGTCGTCTCCGCACAATTCCACGGCAGCTGATATCTAAATTTTCGGTGCTACATGTATTGAGATTGTGGGAGTGTGGTTTTATGCTTCAATCAACTGAAGATGGTGCTGAATTTAATGATGCTCAACTTTTGATAGAGGAATTACTTTGCTTGAAAAATCTAAGCATGTTGAGCATCTCCTTGAGAAATTCACATGCTTTACAGAGATTATTGAGCTCCAATAGATTACAAAGTTGTATTCAATCTCTTTGCCTTCGAGACTTAAGCCATCCAAAGTCAATCAAAGTTTCATTAACAGATCTGAAGCATCTCAATACATTGGAGATTTCAAAATGTGAATACTTGGAGGAGCTGGAGGTTGATTTTGGGATTGTTGGGGAAGTCCAAGCCATACGAGAATCTCCTTGTAGTTTTTACTTACTTGGTGAAGTAATAATCTACAGTTGCCCAAAATTGCGGGACATGACATGGCTTATTCTGGCGCCCAACCTGAAGCATCTCAAGATATCAGATTGCGATGAAATGGAAGAGATAATAAATGTTGGGAAATTGAGTGAACGTCCGGAGCGGATGGGAAAAGTAATCACATTCTCAAAACTCAAATTTCTCACATTAAAACATCTACCAAAATTGAGGAGCAGTTATTGGAGTGATTTGCCCTTTCCAGATCTCAAGGAACTCGCCATAACTGACTGCCCAATGCTTCTTCGACTTCCACCCCATCTTCTCAACAAGGTCCATGTACTTCCAGGTAATCCACCACATACTAAATTTTCGTCAAAGTTTGTGTAATTTCAATGCACGACAAGTGGTCTTGACGCATTCATGATGTGAAAATACTCTCTATGCACTGAACCACCTGGTGTGCATTGAAATTCACAAATGCATCGGTTAGTATTTATATGTTCCATTTCCATAGACCATAATGGAGATTGTATCTAATTATAAGGGTAAGATACTGATTTGTAATGCAATTTCGAGCTTTCTGACTACTTTACCGTCAATGTAGAACCTTCATCTGTGGAGAATCCGGCCGATCGAGCAAAACAAGTTATTGAATCTGGAAAGAGCCTTGAAGTGCCTAGCAAAAGTAAGTCAAGTCATTTGAAAAGCTTCTTGGTTTTGTAATGTATAAATAAATTCTGCTTTCTAGTTATCGATACAAGTGTTTTGAGTTTTTGTGTTGTCACTAATAACCTTTGTCGCGGGTGTGTAGGTGACAGTAGCAGTGAGAAGAAACATAAAAAAGAAAGAGTTGCATTCAGGACGAAATCGGAGGTTGAGATACTGGATGATGGATACAAGTGGAGGAAGTATGGCAAGAAAGTGGTGATGAACAGCCTCAATCCAAGGTATAATAAAAACTTTTAACGTAAAAAAAAAAGGTGTCCAAATCTTCCATAAAACATGGCTGAAAGGAAGCAACGGAATCATTATCTAACGCAAATGTTATGTGATTGACAGGAACTATTATAAATGCTCTGCTAGTGGATGTCCTGTGAAGAAAAGAGTTGAAAGAGATAGAGATGATCCAAGTTATGTAATAACAACCTATGACGGTGTTCATAACCACCAAATCATCTCCTATTCTTCTGATATAGACTTCTGATCTGAATTCTGCTATTGTTGTCGGTGATTTATGGTTCTTTGAATACTCCTGATCTGAATTATGCTGTATATATGTTCTATTTGCTAATTGGGACGAGAATTTATGAATGCGAAGAAGAAATTAAAAAAAAAAGGGTTGAATATTTATATATTTCTTTCTTCTATTGTTCCAAACCGGAGTTCTGGGTTCAAATGATCTGATAAACAAAAATAGGGGTCTTCCCATTGTGAGATTTTGTAAACTTTTATATTAGAAGATAGTGTTAGCGAACAAACTGTCACTATATGCGAGGAAGCATTGCCGGATAGAACACAAACAAACACAATAACAAAGAAAAGATAGATGAAGAGAAGTAATATAAATTCAAGCACACACAACACAAGAATTTACGTGGAAACCCAAATCAGGGAAAAAACCACGGCTGTCAAGACGACAAGAGAAAGTTCCAATATGTAGTAAATTGTTACAACCACATACTCAGGATTACTCTCTAAATAATACCCCAAACCCAATTACACCCAATGCTCACTTTGAGATCTCTCTAGTATTTGCTATTTTGCTCCACACTCTCCGGTGTTTTTTCACACACTAATAACCTAGATATTATGGTCTATTTATATGTATTACAAGGAGTTTAGGCTAAAAAGAAATCCTATTCCTATACGTACAAGAATTACTTGTTCCACATAAATACTATTTCCTATTTATGACAAGTCTTCTTCAAAGTAGAAATCATTTTTCTATTCGAATTTCCAGAAGCAACATATTTTCTCTTCCATGAATATTTCTTGATTCAACGCGTGCTTGTGAGATTAACTACGACTCAAGTTGCAGTTGGCCACCTACTTCCTAAACCGTGTTGAACTTGACCATTCAGAAAACCGTGATCCACGCGCTTCATCCTCGTCAACTTCTGCTTGTTACTGCTGCCTAGGCACTAGCCTACATAGCGGTCCTACGCAGCGTAAAACCTGGGAGTTTTACCGCTGCTTATGTCGCGGCCTAGGCACTTGCCTGCCCGGTGGTCCTATGCCGCGGTAATTCACAGAAAAGCGTTCCTCCTGTTCTTCTTTGACTTCAAACCTCCCTCCACCATAATCTCATACTCCCAAACGCTCTCACGTCTCCAGGAAGTCTCCGCATTGGTAAATCGTGTTTGGTAATCATTGGTAATTCGAGTCATATCCAACAGATAGAACAACTCAAATATAAAATAAGCACTGCAAACTTGCATATATAGAAGCTTCTTAGTTAATGTTTGTTTTTGGAGTACTAAGAGCAACTCCAATGCTGCATATCAAACTCTACTCTAATTTGGAGTCGAAAGAGAATCTTTCGATAACATACTTATACCAAAAATTTTTCCACTCCAACATTAAAAACCAAAATTTACACAAAAAAAATCATTTTAAAAGAATATTTTTTTTAATAAATATTTAAATTATTATAAAATTTTAACATTACTTAAATATATAACTAATGAGTAAATAAAATAAATTAAATATACATCAATATTGTGTTATTTTAAAGATGTCAATGAGATCCTTCTAACAGTATATTATGTTATTATAATTAAATATAAAAGAGTTCAATTAAGAATTAAAAATAAATAAATTAAAGTGTTGATTTGATTGATGTAAGAGCATCCCCAAAATGCTCTTCAAATGAGATATTTGTTAAAGTCAAAAGAGCCACATCAGTATATTTGGCTCTAACAGACTCTTCAAATGAGATTTTTCAAATGAGATTTTGCTTCTCTCTCTTCAATATTGAAGAGCAACTTCTCTCTCTTCAATTATTATTATATTATTTTTTATATCATATCATCATTAATATTTGACATCTATATCTTTTTATCTTTTTAATTAAATTCAAGTAATATATAATAAGTTTTAATTTATAAATTTTATCATCATAAAAATTATACCATTAGAAAGATCTCATTTAGATCTTTAAAATGAGACTAATATTGAATATTTAATAATAACATATTATTATATTTAACTTGAAAAAAAATGAAGGGTAATTAGATTTGTTGGGAGAGGAATTTGAGTGCTTTCATTAAAATAATATAAACTTATTTCTAATTGAATAGTCTTTTGGATGAGCTTCTCTTTTTTCACTCTTCAAATTGCCACATAGGTAATCAAATAAACATTTGAAGAGTGAAAATAGAAGAGTCTTTTGAAGATGCTCTAACATTTAAAAAAAAATTACCACCGAGTGAATACTGGTGTACCAATCCTAACGTGTCAATTTACTGTTCACAAAACTCTAAAAAACATTTTGGGGATTGTGAAATTTGAAGTTTGAAGTTGGATTTGACGTGGGTTGGAAGGTGCCTATACTGTACTTTAGAAAAGAATAGAGGGAAGAAGTGTATAGAGACTTTGTGTTTTGAAAGATTACGTGTGGGTGCCCATGATGTGTTTGATGATTTGGGTGAGAGATATGAAGGACAAGGAAGAAAGAATGTGGATGAAATGTAAACAAGTAATATGTGATTAATGTTTTCTGATTTTTTTTTTTATAAATTAATTAGTCAAATGGGTTAAGGGACTACAAAGTATAATTATGATTATTTTTCTGGTTTTTGTGTAATTATTCATATAATTAGGTTTTTGTGTTATTGACAACCCACTAAATGATCTAATAATGTCTCAGTTTTTAAAATTTAAAAATTTACTTGATTTATTTTCTAAACTACCCTTTTTAATTATCTTTCAAAATTAACTCACCCACCAATCATGTGTTAGTGTGAGTAGTTCGGTACTCTCATCCCTTAAGCAAGGTCGTGGGTTCAACTCCCCTTGTGAACGGAGCTACACATATTGGGAGCACTTTACCCCTTAGTGGGCCGACCCGGTGCGAGTCCGGATTAGTCGGGGTGTGGTCTGGGCTGATTGCATCGTATAGTGGATCCGCCCCACCCGGAAACCGGATGATGTAAACCAAAAATTAATTCACCCCATAAATAAACTCTTATATATATATATTAAGTTATGTACCTTTTTTCCTCCATTTCTTTTACTCTTGTCCAGCATTGTAGGACACCTTTATTGTATTTTTTTTTTTTTTCATTCTTGTTGTTTGTCATAAAGGGAAGATAAAAATAAAAAATAAAAAATTATTTGATCATATTGTGTTCATTAGAGAGTAAAAAAAATAAAAATAACTTAGTGACAATGAAAAGAAAAAAAAATAATATGAGTTACTTCAAACTTGTTTTTAAATAATGATTATACAATAAAATAAGCAAATAAAATTAGGGTTTAAAGCATTAATTTTTTTTTTTCCCAGATAAACACATTATTCATGGATGTGGGGTTTTATTAGAATTTAATTTGATCATATTGTAATAAACGAAATGAAGGGAAAAAATTGCAATGGAGGGGGTGCTAGGTGCTAGATGTGTGTGTGAGAGAAGTTTTTTTTTTTAGAGAACATTTATGGGCTACGCTAAGTTAAGTTTGGAAGATAATTAAAAAGTGCAGTTTAGGAAAAAAAATAGAGTAAATTTTTGAAATTTAAGAACTAGGGCATTATTAGATCATTAGTGGGTTGCCAATGGAACCACTCATTAAAATTTCTAAGGCTTATATGATGCAAACATATATTTTTTTTGAAATATTATAATAATTTGGGGTTTGGGAGAAGGAGAAATGACTCGAATCCACAACCTCATGTATGTGTGAGGGGATTTACCATTAGGCCAACTTTATTTATCGGTTTGATGCAAAGTGCAAACAGTTAAATGAAGTTTTAATAGAAGAATTTTAATTTTTATATAACTTGTATACACTAATGCTAGAAAACTCAACAATTTAACACAAATTTCAAACCAAATGATGTGGTAAGCTTTTTTTTTTTTTTTTTTTTTTTCATTAGCCATATCATCTTATGTTGTATGTGGCAATAACAACTCACTTACCACATTATTTGAGTTAATTATTTTGGGTTGTATAACATTACTCAACTTATATATGTATGAATAATACTTGGGTACTGACCAGTCAGTACCCAAAATACTGACCCCATCAATGAGAGTATAGCACGTGGCCCAATTTATGAGATAAATGTAAAAAATAAAAGAAAAAAGGACACGTGCTATACTCCAATTAGTGGGGTCAGTATTTTAGATATCGACTGGTCAATACCCAAACATTATTTTATTTGTATTATATTCATATTCGGGGGCGGAATACTTTGGAGGACAGATGGACCCCTAGCTCATGAAAAAAATAATTTAGTCTTTAAAAACTATATATTTTATATTTTAGTCCTGTCAATTTTAAATTTTTGTTGTTCGAACTCCCAATTACAGATTTTCATTTCCTCTTTGAAAAAAAATGTGTTTTTTTTTTTTTTAATTCTTAGAGTTTCATTAATTTTTTTTATTTTAATTAAATTTCTGTATTATTCTTAAATATTTCTATGGATTTTTACACCGTTCTGGCGTTCCATTCCCAAAAAAAACAAAAATTTACACCGTTCTAGCGTTCCATTAAAAAAAAAAAAAAAAAAAAAAAACAGATCTTTTCTTGGCTATGTGAACTGTGAAGTGTAATTTTCTTCCAAAGCTTAGAGGCCATTATTGAAGGGGAAATAATCATATTCCCCATATAGTTTGACATATTAGACACTTTACTCCATCTAGTTTTAGTAATAGCCATTTTCTCTTTTGAAAACCAAAATATTAGACATTTTACTCCCTCTAGTTTCAGTAATGGCTATTTCCCCCCCCTGAAAAATAAAATATTAGACATTTTATCTCCTAACAATTTGGTAGTCCGTTAGTCAACAACTTTAACTGTTAAAAAATCATTTAAATGCTCTTATTACCCTTGAACAAATTAGTTATGTCCTCTAATGATACTACTAATTGTTTTTAAAGAAAAAAAAAAATCAGAAATAAAAAAATTAAACTAATAAAAGTATTTAAAAAATATATATATAATTGAAAATAAAAAAATTATAAATTTAATTAAACTTTAATAAAAAAATTCAGTATTTCAAATTTTTTTTAATGTTTTTTACATTATTTTTTCATTAATTAAAAATTTTAATTATTTTTACATTTTATTCTTTATATTAATGTTTTGTAAATTAAATTTTTATTTTACATTTCATTCTTTATATTAATGTTTTTTTTAAATAAATTATTTAGTATTTCAAATATATATATATTAATGTTTTTTACATTATTTTTACATTAATTAAAAATTTTGATTATTTTTACATTTCATTCTTTATATTAATGTTTTTTAAATGAAATTTTTATTTTTACATTTCATTCTTTATATTAATGTTTTTTAAATAAATTTTTATTTGTACATTTAAGTCTTTATATTTATTTTTGTTTAAATAATTTTTTAATTAAAGTTTAATTAAATTTTATAATTTTTATTTTCAATTATTTAAAAAATAATACTTTTATTAGTTTAATTTTTTTTTTCTGATTTTTTTTCTTTAAAAACAATTGATGGGGGCATAACTAATGTATTTAAGGGTAATAATATCATTTAATTGATTTTTTGAAGGTCAAAGATGTTGACTAACGGACTTTCTAACGGTCAGGGGGTAAAATGTCTAATATTTTGGTTTTTAGGGGGGAAAATGACCATTACTGAAACTAGAGGGGTAAAACGTCTAATATTTTAGTTTTCATTGGGGAAAATGACCATTACTGAAACTAGAGGGGGTAAATTGTCTAATATTACAAACTACAGGGGGAATATGATTATATCACTTATTGAAGAATGGAGTCGCAAAGCTTAAACAAAGTAGGTGAGACATTACATCCTCCATCGTCTTCAAATTAAACAAAAATATTAGAAGTCTGAAACTGTTCAAGCATCCTACACTCCTCTCTCATTTGCTCTCTCATCCTCATTCCTTCCTTTGAACAAACATGACTGTGTTTCAATTTCTGCCTTTGGACGTGGGAAATGCCCTTCTATCTGGTTTCTTTCAGGTTTTCTTTGACAGATTGGCACCCCATCATTTGCCGCGCTTCGTTCGTGATGGTGAGGTACGTTCAGAGCTAAACAAGTGGAGGACAACTATGGCAATGATTCAGGCAGTGCTAAGCGACGCTGAGGAAAAACAACTGATGAACGTGGCTGTAAAACTGTGGCTGGATGATGTTCGAGACTTGGTTTACGATGCAGAAGACATACTAGATGAGTATGCCACTGAATCTTTAAAGCGTGAATTGAAGGAGAAAGAGCAGGCGAGCATCGTGTCTACTTACTTGCCTAATGTGAGTCCAAGTAAAATTGTGTTCAATAATAAAACGATGGCCAAAATAAATGGAATCACTGAGCGATTGGAGGATCTCTGTAAGAAAAGAAGTGAACTGGGATTAATGGAAAGGATCGGTGGAGGGACATCAACTGCTGTATGGCGAAGACCACCCAGCACATGTCTTCCAACTGAAACTGTTGTTTATGGGAGAGATGAAGACAAAGCTAAATTACTTGAGATGGTGTTAAGGGATGAACCAAGCGATTCAAACTTTCGTGTAATATCCATTGTGGGTATGGCTGGAGTTGGTAAAACAACTCTTGCTCAACAGGTGTACCACGACGAGGCACTGGAAGATTTCAAGCCAAGAGCATGGGTGTGCGTCTCGGACAACTTTGATGTTTTCAGAATGTCGAAGTCCATTCTTGAGTCCATCACCCATTCATCCTGTGATCTCAAGGATTTGAATGAAGTACAGGTTCAACTCAAAGAGGCAATATCTGGGAGAAGATTCTTGCTCTTTTTAGATGATGTTTGGAGCAAAAATTATGACTCATGGGAAATTCTGAAATCTCCATTTTTGGCAGCAGCACCGGGTAGCATAATAATTGTTACCACTCGCAGCACAGATGTTGCATTAATGTCATGCAAAGATTATGAATTGAAGCTTCTAACGGATGATGACTGCTGGTCCATATTCAAGAAGCATGCACTGCAAAGTACAGAGCTTCGTGCACACCCCCATTTGGAATCGATTCACAAAAAGGTTATTACAAAGTGTGGAGGCTTGCCGCTAGCAGCCAGGATGCTTGGTGGACTTCTACGTTCTAAACGGAGAAATGAAGAATGGGAAGATATATTGAACAACAAGATTTGGGAGTCACAAGAAGACAGTAACATCCTCCCTGTGTTAAAATTGAGCTATTATCATCTTCCCTCACATCTAAAAAGATGTTTCGCTTATTGCGCAATTTTACCTAAGAACTATGAATTTGAGGAGAAGGAGCTTGTACTCCTGTGGATGGCAGAAGAGCTTATTCTACCGTCTGAAGACAATAAGCAACTGGAAGACATAGGCGGTGAGTATTTTCGTAATTTATTGTCAATGTCAATTTTTCAGCAATCAAGTGGGGATGCTTCTAAATATGTAATGCACAACCTTTTCAACGATTTGGCCAAGTGGGTTTCAGGGGAAACAAGTTTTAGATTGGAGGATAAATTGGGGGACAGTCAGTTAAAGAGATTACAAAGAGCTCGTCATTCTTCCTACATTAGCAGTAGTTTTGATGGCGAAAACAAATTCAAAGTTTTCGATGAAGTGAATGACCAATTGAGGACATTTCTGCCCATCCACACTCATAATCTCGATTGTTACATAAGTGATGCAGTTATTGTCCGTCAGTTGCTCAAGTTCAAGAAATTGAGAGTTCTATCTTTGCAAAAATACCACATCACCAAGCTACCCGACTCAATTGGAGAATTGGGATTTTTGAGGTATCTTAATCTTGCTGATACAGATATTGCAAGTTTGCCAGACTCTATAAAAAACTTGGTGAACTTGCAAATTCTGGTATTAAGAAATTGTTCTCGTCTTTTGAAGTTTCTTCCCGAAGTGGGAACATTGATCAATCTTCGTCATCTTGACATTGAAGGTATACCGTCCATAAGAGAGATGCCATCCGGAATGCAAAAGTTGAAGTATCTAGAAACTTTGTCAAATTTTATTGTAGGTAAGGATTCTGGATCTCCTTTAAAAGATTTGAAGAATTTAAAGTTTCTCCGTGGTGAGCTTCGTATTTCGCAATTGGAGAATGTGACTGATTCGTATGCATTAGGAGAAGCTATATTAAGTGATAAGAAGAACCTAGAAGTGTTAATTCTGGAATGGGGGATTGTTTTTGACAACTCAAGAAATGATGACAAAGAAAAAGATGTTCTTGAAATGTTACGACCTCATGCAAATCTGAAGAAGCTCACAATCAACTATTATGGGGGATCCATGTTTCCTGCTTGGATTGAAGATCCATCATTCTCTAACATGGTGGCTCTAAGACTAGATGGTTGTGAAAATTGCACATCCTTGCCTTCACTAGGAGTACTGAGCAAGCTTAAAGAACTCACAATCAGTGGAATGACACAGCTAACAACAATTGATTCTGGGTTTTATGGAAGTTGCTCAGAGCCTTTCCAATCATTAGAGATTCTGTGCTTAGAAGACTTGCAACAATGGTCTCTTTGGGACCCTATTGGAAACAATGTGCATGATGTATTCAGTTGCCTTCGTGAGCTTTCTATTGTAAATTGTCCACAACTTTCTGGAGGACTGCCTGCACATCTGCCTTTGTTGCAGAAGCTTGTGATTAAGAAATGTGCAATATTGGTGGTTTCGATTTCAAGAGTTCCGAAGCTCTGCAAATTAAAAATAAGTGAGTGCGGAGAGATGGAGTACACCAATGGAGCTGCCTCGTCGCCAAACTCTATCAGCCTTTCGCGTTTTTCAGAGTTAGGGAGCTGGTTCGGGCGAGCGTTTCAGAAAGTAGAAGAATTGAAAATCAAGTGTCCAAGTCTTGTTTCCATTCCATTGACACCATTTCTTTCCAGTCTGAGGGCACTTGAGATTAAAGATTGCCGTGCCCTAACATCTTTATGGGAGGTAATACATCAGAGCACACGTCTTGATCGTTTGGTGATTGAAGGTTGTGATACTCTAATGTCGGTAGCAGAAGGCCAACTACCCTCATCTCTAAAAACGCTTCAGATACGCAGTTGTACAAATCTGCGGTGTTTGTTTGATGATGGAGAGGCCAACAACATCAACGGATCACTTCTCAAGTATTTGTATGTGTCCCAGTGCCGAGCTCTCCAATCCTTGTCATCAACAGGCCAATTACCTGAGGCACTCCAACACCTTGAGATTCAGCATTGCTCACAGCTCACAACCATTGGTCAGTTACCTGAGACACTTAAGTGCCTTGACATTAAGCGCCTTGACAGCTTTTCATCAGCAGGTCAGCTACCTGCCTCATTGGAATACCTTTCCATTTTTGAGTGTCCGATCACTACATTGTCATCAACTGGCCCCTTACCTGCATCGCTTCAACACCTAAACATTGTGTCTTGCTCAAACCTCACGAGCTTGTCATCAGGCCAGCTGTTACCTGCCACACTCAAATACCTCAATATTAGTAGTTGTGGTATCAGTTCCATAGCTGATGGCCCGCAAAATCTTAGCAATCTTCAACAAATTAATATTTTTAATTGTCCAAGTCTTGAGTCCTTTCCACAAGGCGACCTTCCCAGAACCAGTTTAACAGTTTTTTCTATCAGATCCTGTAAGGATCTTGTATCCTTACCCAGCTCCATGCACACCCTCAATTCACTTCAAGAAATGCACATCGAAGACCTACCATCACTTTCATCCTTCCCACAAAAAGGTCTTCCCATCAACCTAACATCTATCAAAAGTCTCAAAATCCAAGACCAAGTGATGCAACCGTTGATGCAGCAGTTGCACAAGCTCACCTCTCTCAGAAACCTCGAAATTGGCGGATGCAAAAATGCAGTCTGTTTTCCACAGGAAGGGATGGAAATGATGCTGCCCACTTCTCTAACTCGTCTGACTCTCGAAAATTTTAGTAAATTGAAACGCCTCTCTCCGGAGGGTTTCAGAAACCTCGACTCTCTTGAATATTTGTCGATCACGTCGTGCCCCAAGCTCAGTTCCTTTCTAGAGGATGACCTGCCGTCTTCACTACTGGAATTGTATATTTCCAATTGTTCTAAGCTGACCAATCGTTGTGGAAACGGAGGACGATACTGGTCCAACATATCCAGCATCCCTTATGTCGAGATAGATGGAACATACATCCATGAACCAAAACCAGTTTGATTTCATCAATGAAGAAAAAGGTTCCATCTTCAAGCGTGTTAAATCTATTACAATTTCCCTTGTTTGATGACATGGTAGATTTAATTTGTAATGCTATTTTATTATCTGGTTAATGGTTTTTCTTTTTGGACTTGTATTTACATATATTAATTTCAGTGGGAAGCAAGCTAGCGGACCATTTGAGTTACGGGTGCAATTAGTCAATTCATTTTGTTGATGGGAGGACTAAAAGGAGCCTAAGATCGCAAAGGCACAAAGTTTTAGGAAGATTTTCAACTTGTTTCTTTACTAAGTGTGTTTGTTTGAGGTTTGTTTACTTAATAACACTATTTAGTAATCAGGGATCCGTTGAGACCCGAGAAGTTTGCATTTGTACTCTTGCATTTGGTCATTCAATAATCTCTCCAGGGTCTGGCCATACCATGATATTGTATCAACATTTTTGATACAATGATGAATGTGGTTTATGTCAAGGAGTTAAGATTTGGGTTGTATGTAGAATGTGAAACAGAACATGTTAACTTTTGTGCCCATCTATTGAGATTTGATGTGTTTCTGCAATGTTATTTATATTAGATTGTGTCAGAAGTATTTTTATTGCATATTTACCTTCATAATTGAAACCTCGCAGCATTAATTCTTTGGTATATTTTGGATGGATTGATGTTGAAGAAGTGGAATAATTATAATAGTTTATAACTCAAATGAAGTGAAAAAGAAATTTCTGTCTGCTCTTTATAAATTATCGACTTTATGGAACCTGTCAAATTTCTGTTTTGCTGTTTGTGGCTGGGTTTTTGCTCTGTTGTTGCTCTGTTTTTCCTCTGTTTTTTCGGGGGTGTTTTGTTGCTTGGGGGGCTGTTTGCCTCAGGGGGTTTGTGGAGGCTGGCTGTTTGTGTTTTGCTTGTGTGTTAGGCCTTAATTGGCTTTTTCAATAATACAATTAGTTGTAGTGTTCGATTAAAAGTTGGAAATCACCAGCCACAAGTGGTCCTATGTATATTAACTAATGTCTAGTTACAGGATATTCTTAAATTTACAATATATATCATAACTTGTATTGACATGTTATATTATAACTTCGTGCATGTAGTGATTGATCTTGACAGGTTTCTACAAAATCCCCTTGGTGGTATCAGATTGCTTATGCTTAGTACCTAGTTCAATTTCTCTTGATGAAGTATGGTCTTGGTAATTTTTGATCATATTCAAGAAATTACAATGCATATGCAGTAGTCTCTGGGGAAGTATCTTAAAGTGTCTGTCTGAGTTTTCAAATTGGAAATCTGCATTGAAAAGAAGTTTGTTGTCCACTTGTCCTGGTCCACTTGTCCTGGTCGATCACCATGGACTTGCAAACAAAATGCATTATAGAAACTTGCAACCAGTCTGAGTGGTAAACTGGTATTAGTAAATAATTGAAATAAGTTTGTGGAGAGATTAATGAAACTAATTTGGTTTTGTTGTGTACTTTTGTTTGGAAGGTTTTATCAATTTAGAGATGTTCTTTTCTTTTAATAACTTGACTATATAGTTCCTTATAGTTTGCAGCAAAAAATAAAACTGTTTTTGGGTTTTCATATGATTTATAGTCACATAAAACAAAGAAGGACAATTGCATTGCCGCCAAGTCACTAGTAAATCTATTGTTAACTGTTTAACCGTTTATTTATATATATACAACTTAATCGAAAATAAAAAATTGTAATAATATATATAAAAACGTATTCTCACCTTTTTATGAAATCTTTTATTAATTGCTTAATTATTTTATGTGATTGATCATCTTTTATCTAAAAAAATATATTTTATATTAACTTGATTTTCCCATACATTTATGATTTATCAGAATCTTGATTAATATTTTGATTATTTAATGTTAATGCCTTTTATTTTATTTTATCTTTTGTTAAAAAAGATTTTTTTATTAAATTCATTTTCCAAGGAACAAGTAGCAGATTGATGTCTAAATCAGCTGATGCATTTGCCTTAAATGATTTTCACTAATTTATTAAAAATTACTGTACAAGCCGGGCTTTTTGGATTCGGATCGGGCTTGGCCCATACAATAATTTATCAAAGCTCAACCTTATTTGGGGCTTGTAATTATTAAGTCCAAACCAATTACTAACCATATCCAGTAAAGGGCCGGGCCATGCTTGACCTGGATTGGGCCGGATTTATCCGCCTCTTTTGAAACCTCTATATACAATATAGTAGAGAAAACGAAAGAAAAAAAAAAAAATGTTAGTTATGGTTGAAACGCAAAACCCTTTTTACGTATACGTAAAATTTGGATCCCGAAAAATTGCTGGATCAGTCAGGATTTTAGGCCCAATGTTGATTGGCAGCCCAAATAAAAAGCCAAACTAATTAATTTATCATCAAAGCCCAAATTAGAAGGCAAAATGTAATAAAGGTTCATTAGCTAAATAGATGTGAATTCAAAGATTCAGAGGAGTACACTTGAATCCACAACTTTTGCAATATAAGTGTGAGAGGTATATCATGGGCTAACCTCGTCTAGTCCTCATTTAAACCGAATTTTAATTTCAAAATATTCGAACTTTATACTAATTGTAGTGTTAGGTACCAACTTTATCTTTCAAAATTTGTATCCCAATTAAGATGGTAATTTTATTGTATAAATTTTACGGGGAATTTTCAAAACTAACCATTTGATCATTTTAAGTATTTTGATAGGAAATAACAAAAAAAAAATGTTTTGTAATAAAGATCATCGGCTGACCATTTTGAGAATGATAATAAGCATCCTTTTAAGAACATGATACATTTATAGAAATTAAGGACCATATACCCCAATAATTCCCACGTCGTCACCGACATCATCGTCGTCTTCTTCTTTTTCTCCTTCATCATAATGATAATCATAAATATAATCATTATAATCATCAACATCATAATCATAATCATAATCATCTGCTCCTCCTCCTCCTCCTCCTCCTTCTTGAAGCCATTTCCAAACTTTTTTAATCATGCCCACAATTGTCAATTGATCATCTGCTACATCATCTGGTAACGTCTCAGGGACAGCCACTTCGAGAGCTCCTTCATCTTTTAAAGTAGTGACAACTC